>JAHWFP010009101.1:5837-16889 GCA_023313725.1 Lithobius niger
CAGCGAGTGACACCCAGCTTAGGTCCCTAGAATCAATCGCCATCCAACACCACAGAAGACATTTTGTCCCACTGATGAACACCCAGGGGCCATCAAACCCGCATATTGTGCACCTAGTTGGAAAAGAACTTGATTTCTTGCTCCAGAGCAAGTGGTTGGAAACGAGAAAAACAGGAACACAGCAGCGTTGAGAATACCGGAGGCGACGTTTTTCAAGATGGTTGCCGTGTTCAAAAAACCAGTAGCGGAGATGTAGAAAGGCCAATTACCTAGGATGCCTGATGAACACTGAAGCATTTCAGTCGAAAATTAGCAAGGTATTGTTAATATCTGCATTTTGAAAGTGAGCGAAAATGAGTTTCGAACTTTTTACGAACATTCGTCTGGTGTGTGATCATCGCGCCGATCCATTCGGCCGAAGCGTCCGTTTCAATCTAGAAAGCTTCGAGTAGTTGGGAAGTTAAAACGCATCAGAGTTGTTACAGTGCAGTACCTTGTGACCCGGAAAGCTTCTTATGTTTCCAGAGTCCAGATAAACTGACTGATAAACTGTCTAGACAAGAGATGTCATGGGCTTAATGATGACCGTAAAGTTCCTCACAAACTTGCAAAAAGTGGTTGGCCAGGCCAGCCCTATAAACCTTGGCAAGCTCTTCACATCCTTCAGTCTTGGACAATGAGTGATAGCAGTCGTGTGCTCCCCCTAGAGATGAAAATCACACGCACTAACCGTAACACCAAGAATGGACATCACCAAAAGGCCAAATTTGCACTTTGCTCTCTTTAGTATGAAACCATGCTGTCGCAGCTGCACAAAGATCTTCCTTATTGCTGTAGCCACGATTAAATCATCAATGTAGAGGAAACAAACGGTTCGTAAGAGGTCAACGTGTGCCTTCGTTAAGGTCCGATGGACAACAGCTGAGAGTTTTAAGCCTGAAGGAAGTGCCTCCACACGGAATGACCCTTCATTGCAAATAGACGTAGTAGTCATGTGACTAGAACTTGTTTGCGCAGGAGAATCTAAGTTCTCCGAGTAGAATCCAACGATGAAGTGTTAGCTTCATTGCCCTCCCGCCTCTTCTGGTGCAGGGCTTACTAAAGGACAAAAGATAGTGGGTAATACGCGCGTGGGGAATGAGAAAGGAGACCGGAAGCGAAGCAGTTCTACCCAACATTTTCAATAAATTAGGTTGGAATTTATGTAAATGGCGGTTGAAAAGGTGCCATAAGCAAAGGGACATCCCAAAATCTGACTAACACAGCATCATCGGATTCTACTCGGAGAACTAAGATTCTTCCGAGAGAACACTGCTTGGGCAGAATCTTCATTTTTTGCTAAACAAACCAAACACTAATTGAGCAAATGGCTTGAGATTAGCACCATTGGAAAGCTCTCAGAAAAACGATTAAGATAGTGCATTGTAACATCAAAATCAGCCAAAACTTGACCGAGCGCGAGTATAACATGATGCTGTTATTTTAGTGGAATAAATTTGAAATAAGTATAGTGTTATTATATGGGAATAAACGGTACCTTGAGAATGCCTGGAGCTATGGACTTGAAATTAGCATGGTTATTAAGGCTCGGCCGATACCGCTATTAGCATCGGTATCAGTTCGTATCGGGTAACTGTTTTGGTCAAATATCGTTTTTTGCGATATCTTCCCATTTTAACACCATTTTAACCGTTTTTTCGAGAGCTTTCCAATGGTGCTAATTTCAGAGTGATGGCTTCAGTCGTTCTCAAATTATTTAACAAAAACCAAAAAAGGGTTACAAAAAACACACTTTACTGCAAGGTGTTTGCTCATAGAGGTTTGAGAATCGGAATTTTTCAACAAATTTTGTTTCCGAATATTGAAGAAATATTAACTTTACTGGAAGTAACGCATTGAAGTATCGGACCGTATCGGTATCGGATCGGTCAAAGTTGGTATCGGAGACTACACAACTTAAAACCAGGCTACATCTAGTAGATTGAAGTGACCCGCACTATGCAATTAAACAGTACGGAGTGACGTTGCTCTAAGGAAGCGCTCAAGCTTTTATTACCTATGTGACTATGTCACATGCATGGTGACAGGTCCAGATAGATAGCTGGTGTGAAGCGCCACCTAGCCGATGTTTTTACATTGGACAATGTAGGTATCGGAACACCACAAGCCCAAATCCAAAGCTCTAGAAACGGTTAAAATGGTGATTTGAACATCAAATTCAGTCAATTTTTGGCGAAATTATCGGAAAAAGGAGGCTAAACCAACACTGCTAGCCAATTCCTATCATATCCAATACAATATCGTTACTGCGGCATCAGAGCAAAACATTTTTTATTCACACACAAAACCTGGAGAGGAAGTCATCATGACTTAAGTTGATGGAGTGAAGAAATTGGCCAGAGATATAGATTGCCGGCTGCACGGGAGCAAAACATTAACCAAAAGTATTACGGCTGGGCCGATCATCTTTTTCTACCAGAGCCGATCCCAAACCGATCATTAAACGAAACGGGCCGATGCCAAATCTGATAACAGTTCCCAATTAATTAACCGAAAACTAATGAAGTATGCCTTTATAAAAAGAATTACTTTTGAAAGCATTGCATAAATAAAGCATACGTCTAAATGCACATAATTATTTTAAAAATTTTGGTTAAAATAAAACTGCATATGCTAAAATCATTGTAAATCACAAAACCCCCAGTAATATTTAACAGTGTAATTACTAATTTCTAAACAACAAGAGACAGCAGCTTAGGTATAAACCATTGAAAAGCTGGTGGAAAAACCTTCAAAACGGTGCATTCAAACATCAAAAGAGGTCGATGAGATGTTAAAATATCTTCAATTTGGTTTATTACCTATCTATCCGGGTTTTATCTACCGACCCCGATTTCTACCGACATTGGCCAGGCTTAAAAAATATATAACACTGCAATGGTTTGGGAGAAATTTTCGCTGGTGGAAGGAAAAATATTTTAGAACATGGATAAGTCAAGTTTTATTGTCTCTCAACTTAGATAAATTAAGGGAAATGACATTTTATTTTAGCAAAGGATTTACATTTCGCAAAGCTTTCAAAAGGCTATTCACAAACACCACTCCTTGAACCTGTATGAAACATACCGGGTGTCCCAGAAGTCAGGGGTCACCCCAATAACTTTTGCCACCCATTGTATGTGAATGAAACCATATAGTTGGTACGTTCTCGAAGGAATCAACCCATTTATAAGGTTCATCAGGTGGTGCCCCCCCCCCCATAGGGCACCCCTAGAGGACTAACTTTGAAATATCAAATGGAAATGGGGGATTAAGTTATTGGGGTGACCCCTTTCTTTTGGGACAGCCGGTATACAAGACAAAGTAAAATAACACACATTTCAGTGCTTGTTGAAGCAATTTGTTTAATCAATAAAAGCATGGATGAGTTAAACATCTAAGTACCAATGCTCAAATGACTTTTTTTACCGCAGGGTCAAAACATAGTCAATATTGAAGCTATTAATTTTTTTTTTCTGAAACACAATACACAAAACAAAATGCGGAATAGTATTCAAAGTCCACACAATCAGCATGATGCATGCGTAATTAAACTTGCGTACACAACACCTATAAAGCAGATTCACAATCGCACTGACATACTCCATCCTCTCCACTGTACAGTTGGTTCAACAGTTTACCTTGTCAGAAGCATACATCACATATGTACTACTACGAGTTAAACGAACGTAATAGTTGCCATGTTTTCATCAGCAGACAGTCTGTACATAGTGCACTATACCCTAAACGGATACTGGCAGTTCTCTGGCCGAGTTCTGATGTAGCCAATATATACTTCGTGCAAACGGATTAATTCCAGGGCTACTAGGTGCAGCAGATCGCATCTAGGGCCATCTGCTGAACGAGACAGCCATGCTTGTCATCGCTGGCAGCAGGCATTTTTCTTTACTGCCCATCACTCTCATAATGCACTCATTTTCCACGAGTACTACACTGCATGACTTGCGCAAACCATGCAGCTACATCTACATTGGCAGACTCGTATCGTTTGATGAAATTGTGCTCCTGAAACAAATACACAATATTAGTAATGTTTTCAGCTATAACATTAACTTGGTGTACAAAATTTCGAAAGCCAATGGCAATTTATGTAAGTCCAAGAACAACCTTCCTAGTAAATAACACACATTTCAGCTTTATCAAGCTCTCATACTGCTATGTCTGAATTATTGTAGCCTAAATTGGAGGATTTATTTACTACCAAAACAAATAAACTTAGACTACAGGGACTTCAGAAAAAGATAATTATAAAGATAAAATTAGTTTTTACTTTCCTAAAATACTTAACCTATAGTTTTTAGCTTTAAATCGTTTACTTAAATGCTCAGTGCTCAAAGACCTAACCCTTTCTCACTCATGCATCTGACCAGGTTGAGTGCTTCTCCTCCCCAGAATGATTTGACCCAGATTTTTTTAAGGGGCAGCTATGCACCGCAGTGAAGCCTAACTACGTACTGCAAAAGACTCATCTGATGAACTACTTATGAGCTAAATAACATTTTATTGGCAAAATGATAATAAAATTGATAAAAAAAATAAGGTGTGTTCACCCAGTAATCACTTTATATATCACAAAAAACTAGTATCAATACGTAAAAATTGGAAGAAAAAAAGTGAGGTGTAGCAAAACACATTCTAAAAGCTTACATGTCTAGGAAAAAAAAACTAAATGCTGGTGTTTTCAGTCAAACATTAGGTTATGTACTACAAAATATATAATCTATAGACTAACAATAAAAAAAAATAGGACTTCACATTTTTTTTTGCAACTATTACAGCCTTACATATAAGCCTACGCTAAAGTTTTGTCAGGCCACAATATTATGGTTCGCCTACAGGTTACAACAATTGAAAAAAAATAGGACTAACATTTTTTTATTCAATTGTTGTAGCCTAAGTTCATGCAGTGGTAGGCCTACTCATGGTTTTTCGATCAGCGTCTTTTGGGTAAAGACTTCTTCTTCTTACCCAAAAGACGCTGATCGAAAAACCATGGCCTACTGCTATCAAAACTTTAACAGTAGGCGTAGGCCTGAGCACGCATAAAAAGAAAATGTTAGCCTAATATTTTATTTTCCAACTGTTGCAACATTTTTTTTGTTCAACTGTTATGCAGGTTTAGAAAAGCAAAAGCTTGTAGTAGGCCTATTGCAAAACGATAATATTGGTGGCCTAAAAAAACTATACAGTGAAACCTCTTTATAACGATGTCCAAGGGTCCTTGAAAAGCTTGAAAAGTAAAATGTTGTAACAGGTTTATTAATAAACTTTTGCATGCATTGCTGCTTAAACAGCCTGGAAAATAGCATTGTTATAGCAGGTTTATTGTTGTAAGAGGTATTGTTATAACAAGGTTTGACTGTAGTAGGAGGCCTACATAAAACTTATTTCTTAAAACAAAAAAAAACTAAAAAAAAAAAAACTATGGGACAGTGTGATGCTCAGGAAAACAATTTCCTGTTTGCACAAACTGGCTACACAATAATCACAACCATATGACGTTTCAATAAATCGGCCAGAAGTAGTTTTTCTGCCTGCCTTTGAACACTCGACACAGTGTCGCTTTCTACCCTCAAATTTCACCAAGTTGTGTCCCTGAACAACGTTTTGGCGAAGGACTTGGGCCACAGTTCTCGCTTGATTCACACGAGTTTTGCGGCAGGAAAATCCAGCAATCAAGCTACGGCTTATAGACAGCCTGAATGTTTTGTTGGTGTAGGCTTGTTTCCTTGATTATGGCCGTGGCCTGTACGTTGCACAGTAAAGTGTGAAAGCATTGCACAAAGCAAAGTTGACCAGCGCCCACACAAGGTACTTCCACCACTTCCTCCCCGTACGTCCTACATCATAGTAGAGTCTCATCTGATCTACTCGATCAACAACGCCCATATATTTGTTGTACAATGTCACAACTTCTGGAACCTCCAGTGATATAGCTCTATACTTTTTTCGTACTTCCTTGACTGTCGCATCATTGCCTGTATTTGTGGAAATTAAATTTACATTTCTTTTATCTTTCCACACACAGACAAGTACACCTTTATTATTATGGAGCACTTTTCTTTCTCCTCGTTTCAAGGAAACATTTTTGAATGTTGGAGGATAATTCTTACGGTTTGCCCATGCAGTTGAGCAACTATAAGTATTCTCCTCCACAAATCTTCAGCCAGTTGAACTGATGAAAAAATATTGTCAAAATATAGGTGACGGTGAACACCAAGGTATGGTTCTGCCATGGACATTACAACATCGTATCCTAAACCTTTTGAGGATGACTGGGTAGATCGTTTCGTATAAACACTAAATTTACAACAGTAGCCGTTGATACTATCTGGCGGACACCAAAGTTTTATTCCCCACTTCGTCGGTTTCATTGGCATGTACTGTTTGAAATAAATTATCTCATCATACTTTATCATTGCTTCATCAACAGCTAGATGGGCAGAAGGTTTGTAATATCTATGAAAATTACTTTGAAAACGGGGTCATAATTAGGTTGGCCACGATCGGGTTGTACTGATTTATTGGCCATGTGAAAATATTGCGTTAGTTTTTCATATCAGGATTATGGCATGGTTTTTGCCAAACCTTCACACAATAAAAACGAATCTTCACTCCAGAAATCTTTATACTTGCCTAGATAGTGAACACCCATGACTATATTTATTCCTAAATATGCTTTTATTTCTTCGGCGCTCGTAGGTTGCCACCGTACTTAGTTTTCATTCGTCTGTCAGGCATATAGATTGGTTTGTTCGGCAATTTTCTCGTAAAAACTGTCGGGTATGAACAAACTAAAGAAATCAATTGGGAGGGAACCCACAGGTAAATCGTGACAAGGTCCCATATTATCCATAAATGGAATAATATTCGGCCGCCGCACAAAGTTTTTCCAACCTTGATCTCGCCGTGGTTCATCACCGCCGCCGTTGGTTTGGAGCCGTCGTTTTTTATGCTGCTGTGTTTCTTGTTGTTGTTCGACTTCATCGGACTCCGATAACGTACTATCGTCAGACGACAATGCTGATAAACTAATATCAGATTCTTTCATATGTGCTAAAGCACACAAACGTTGAGAATAAAGGATGTCGGCTTCGGTAAATACGTCAAATGAGCTATCGCTTTCGCTGTCCGCCATTCTACCGAGATGCTTTCCAGTCAGCTCAAGGTCACGCGTTCCTTCTCCTCCTCCTTTGTTTGCTCGTGCTGCGCGGCAAAGCCGCTCATGAAACACGATATCTCATTGGTTCGTTGTGTTTCATACTATATAACGACGATTTTGATTTGGCTAAAATGCCAACTAGGGCTAGCAATCTCACACGGTGCTGCCATCCGTCGGCAACTGACACAAGCTTTCGGCCGCGTTTTTAAACCTATTCCAAGCCATTCTGGACGCTCTGAACGAACGTAAAGCATTTCGGGCGGCCGCGAGCGTATTGAGAAGGGGCGGCCGTGTTTTTCTCGGGAGGTTGCAGCCGGATTGAGTGGGAAAGGGTTAAATTTCATGTTTTAAGAGGCCTCAATTGCTTACCACCAAATGGCGTTGCTTGCAGATTCCCAGCATACAACGCCACTCCCTTCACTTTGCGTTTTCAGAACTTACCTGTCTAGCAAAAGCGGGGACGGTAAAAGGGTTCCACAAAAGGCGAGCATTTTAGGATAATTAAAAACTAATTTTATCTTTAAAATTATCGTTTTCACTACTAGGTCTATCCGAAAATAATAACCTTTAGAGGATTAGTATACCATGTGCCTTGAGAGAAGTGTGATCTGTCTACATCGGAGAAACCAGGAGAACCCTTCTTCAACGCATCAAAGAGCACGAAACTGCAACCATTAAGGGAGATCGTCAGAATGGAATCGCTCAATACCATCTGAGAACGCAACACCCCATTGCCTGGGACAAGGTTTCCATTCTGATGAATTCCAACACGCACAATGATGCACATCTGAGGGCCCTGGAATCTTTGGCAATTAGACGATTCACAACACTTAAACATACTTTAATGAACATAAACAGGACCGACATTTGATGGCATTGACAGATTGGTGGCACCTACACTGGCTGCCAAGCTTGACGCTAAGTGGGGAATCCAGATGGAAGATAAAGATCAGTGACGCAACCATACACGCGCGTGCTTTTGAAATTCTGGAATTCACGAACTTTTATTATGTCGTTTTTGGACTTTTTTTTTGTTGTTGAAATACTTCGACGAAGGTGAACGGGTGTTGCACTTCACATAAAATTCAAGCGAACTTTGTGGTGTTTCTGTGTGGTGGTCGTGTGTGTTTTTCCCTAGTTAAACCTTTAGTTTTTAGCTGACTTTATCCAAAAGGAAACAGGTCGAGCTAAGCCCGGAGCAAAAAGAGTAGATGATACCATCATATTATAATTAAGGTACATATCTGCACAAAATATGCTGCGTCCTTTTCAAAAGGCATTACTTCTAGCGTAATGCGGAGCAGCCATAACACGTACTTCCATGTCATTGCTACCAAACGAGCCACCCACATCCCAAAAGTAGTGGCTTATAAACGTGTTTTTGTGCCACCAGGTGCAAGCTGCAACTACTTACTCTAGAGGCGCACCAGCACCTAAAGCCCAAGACGCAGCCAGCGCCCGCAATTTGTGTGCACGCACCGCTGGAGGTATATCGAGGTAATTGGGGGAGATGTTGTAAGCGCGTCGGTACCCATATCGAGGTAATTGGGGGAGATGTTGTAAGCGCGTCGGTACCCCAAAGATTCACGCCGCAATCCTGGTCAGATGAACCGGAGCCAAAGTGGGGGCCACAGAAGTCCTGTCCATCAGCAGGAACACAGCGAGGTGAGGTGAAGTCCTGTCCTGACGCGACTGCGACGAAGCCGGAAGCACAGTATAATCCAGGTAAGTTTCAGAGCTTGTATGAGACATCGGGAGCTCTCACCCAATGAAAGGTACACCACCGGAGACGAGCCTCTATGACGACGGAGCGGAACAGCATCCGTGCGCTAGCTCTTCACACAAAGTCCATGGGAAGCAATAGCGTGATGGAAGGCCAATCCATGGCAAAATGAACGTGTCCATCCACCCAAGAGAACATGGTCAGCTCCCTCTGGCGAGCCACTTTGTGAATTGGCTCGTACGGGCTTACCACCAGACTGGACAAGACCAGAGGAAGATTCCAGAAGGAAAAAAGGTGACGAACCCGGGGGTGGAGGGTGTCGAATGCTAAACGAGAAATCATGATGCCGTGGCCGGCATTCAAGGTACCAATGCAAGTCAGAACCTAGTTGACGACAGCGCGGTACCCCTTAATAGCGTTGGAAGACAAGCCGAACAGAAGGAGGGCGTCCAAAAAAGTTGCCAACGAGGAAACGGACTGGTTGCGGGGCTCGACAGAATGGTTAGCGCACTAGATGTGCCAGCAACGTCACTTGCCCTTGTAGACCTCAAGTGTTGCTTTCCTATGGCATTAGATAAGGCATTGGGTGGTAGGTAAGAAAATCCAGCAGCAAGCAAATTCAGGATCAAAGTCTCCACGCGTGAAGATGAAGAGACATGCTAGGTTGGGGTGCAGCATCCGGTCGCAATGTTGCGTCAACAGGTTGGAGGGCAGCGGAAGGGGAAGCGGGTCGTCCTTGGCCAGGTCAAGGAGATCCACGTACCGCGGAGCGTTGGGCCAAACCGGGATTTATCAGGAGGAAGTGGCCCAGAGACTGGCAAATCTTGCTCAAGACCTTCGGCAGGAGGAAGAACGGACGAAATGCGTAGGCGAACATGCCGCCTCAATCCAGGCTAAGACTGTCGGTGCTATAAGCCAGGTGATTCGGAAACGGGGATACGAACACAAGAAGTTGATGACTGGGTCGCGTGGTAAACAGGTCGATCAAAGGCATCCCCACACACCCGAAATACGTCCTTGCAGATCTTCGGCGACAGCATCCACTCCCGTCGTTGGAACTACAGTCGACGTGACGGCTCATCGGCGACCACATTGAGCTTCCACTAGATGCCTTTGGGAAGCAACGTCACAGAAAACTGGAGACACAGGGACAAAGGGACGATGCCTCGTCCATGAGCATGTGCGGCTGCGCATTCTTCCTCTGTGACGCACATAAGCAACCGCAGTGGTGTTGACCGACATGAGGGCAACCACCTTCCGGGATGGAGCTCCAGCGTGTTAATATGACGCGCAGTCTCGGCAGGAGTCCAGACCACCCCGAAGCGGTGAGGTCATCCATGTGGGCACCCCAACCCACCGTAGACACATCTGTGAAGAGGTGCACATCTGAGCTGGGGTTGTGAACTGGGACACCAAGCGTCAGTATGTATGGATGGAACCATCAAAGCAGGGGGGGGTCCCACGGGAGGCTGCAGAGAGGAATGAGGTCTTCCCAGTAAAGCCGGGAGGACCACTCGTCCCTTCTGAACCAATGTTTCGGACACGCACGCCATGCTACGAGGGAAACGAGAGATACGCAGGAATCCATCTGCCTGATGAGAGCTGCCAAGCCCCTCGCTGAAATCCAAGACCGCGCGTGCATACCCTTCAGGGATGTCTGAAGAGACTGAACTCCCTACTGAGATGGACGGATCAGAAAGCTCCGCAGGTCGATATCCGCCTCCAGAAAAAACGAACGACCGAGCCAGCAGGAAGTGAGACTTTATCTGGTCGACCACCAGCCCTAAGTCCGTGAACAGTGACAGGCAGAAGCACAGCTCCCGAAGGAGTATCCCAAATAGACCTGTTACAGAAGAGCAATCATCCACGTACACGTGGCATCGGATCAGTTTGCTGCGAAGAAAGGCCACCACCGGGTGAAGCACAGAGATGCAGGGCCCCCACGTCAAAGTTAGGGGCCTGGGAATAACTACAACAGCAGGCCCCCTCCCCGACAGAAATCTTAAAAAAATTACACTATGTTATAATGTTGGTTGCCACAACTGTGCCTAACGTTTAGATCATTCATTAATTTGGGCTGCTTACGTTTGAAGGCTTCCCTGCCTAA
>JAHWFP010009109.1:1995-12564 GCA_023313725.1 Lithobius niger
AAAATGCAGCAGAAAATCTCACAAATCATAATACGACGTGTCACACTTTAGATATAATTAGCTTCCTGTCTTTCGACTTAAAATTTGCAACAGATAATCGTAGATATGCCTTACCACACATTTTACTGTTTAGGGCTTATCTCCAGTATGAACATGGACCACCAACAAAATAATTGCACCAAGTGAGCAAACATTTTTTGCCATATTATCAAACTACTTTCTTGTTGTTCATAAAGTTGAATTTCCTCGTCTGACCCTTTCTGGCAGTTGACTTGGAAGATTTCACTTTTTTAGTTGAAGCACGAGTGGCACATTACATAACATATGTCATGGCGTTCATTTTAACCAACCTGCTTCGTGATTGGTTAAAAATAATACCGAAAATAGTTTATAATATAGCTTAATAAATTTTATTCGTCTGAGAATTCCAAAGAATACTTTAAATAAAAATGTATGAATACCATTGAGAGCCCACAAACAAGCTGTAAATGACACTGAAGTTTTAAAAAGCACAAATTACTGGCGCCATCTAGTTTTTGAAATTGAAGGTTTTCATTGTTTAGTTCCAATGATGGTCGAGGCGAGTCTCTGTCATTGGTGAAACGCTAGGACACCACCCTAATAGAAGTGTGTTACTCATCGTTCCTACGGAACTTTTCATGGACTCATGGTTATGTGTAAATATTTTTCGGTGGTCAATAATATCTTTATTTTTTTTTTAATTCAGCGATGTGTCCCTCGTGAACATTTTTCTACGTTACATATTGAAACATATTAGTTTTAAGTTATTTCTCTATGCATATTTTGAGAACGACAAGTTCTGGCGTATTATTTGCAAATATAGCGAAAATGAAAATGTGCTGCTGTCCGTGCGCAGTCTCCGTACTTTTGTTGTAATGAAAAGCTACTAGCATTTTCTCCCGCTAGGGTCCTCGCGTGCAGAGCGCGTGAATGCTCCTCACGGTGACGCCATGTTTCTCTTTGTTCTCCGTTGGATACACGATGTCTTTAGTCTTCCAACTGCCGACGCAGCCTAATTGCTGGAGTAATTCTACTGCTATGGGTATCGTAACTATGTGTAGATCCAAGCATCCTTTGCATGTTAAACACGTAATCTCTTTTACGGTATTTATTTTGCAAATAAGAGGCCGATTTTGGCTCGACGCATTTGCGTTTGTTAGTTAGGCTTAGTTAGTGCATCGTCGGTTTCGGAAAGCGCAAACACTGGCGATTCAATCTCCGATAAATGGTCAGTTGGATCATCTAAAAGTTCCACTATGTATTTTTGTAATTTTATTTCAGCTTCCGTTAACGTGCTGTTAAGCTGTTCTGACATTTCGAGATTGGTAGATCCATTGAAAGAAATAGGTTGAGTATTTGTTCTTAGGAACCATGGTCGCAAGTTATTGACATGAGTGCGAATGATTTTAAGTGGGTCTAAAAAATGTACTATACGCACAATAACATCGTTTATGAATTCCATTATCCTGAATGGACCTGTCCATGCTCTATGTAATTTCGGAGAAATTTGTTTAATAGGTAAAAAGTCGCGTAATAATACGTAATCATCGACCAAGTAGCGTTAAGGTCTAGCTGTACGATCATAAAAGTTTTGCTGTCTCTGAACTGCTTTCCAATTATACGCTCGAGCAACTTCGAATGCTGCTTGTAGTCTACTCTCTAGACGGACTATAGTATCATCACTGTCATAGCAGATTCGCAGTGGCTCGAATGCTAAAGCGCTCGGTAATCTAAATTCCGAACCAAGATGTAAATGATGTGAACTAATTAAAGTAGTTGAATTATGACATGCATTTAGTGCTAGTGTTACCAATTCTAAATATTCGCACCAATTTTCAGGACAACTGGCTGAAATTTTACGCAAAACTGTTTCTATTCTTTTACTTGCTGCTTCTACGGAACCTCCTACCCACAAAGTGTTAGGAGTAAAATTAATCTGTTTAATGTTTTGGCTAATCTTGCATGTTGGCTAATTAGCATGTTGGCTAACCTAGCTACGATAGCGTCATTTATTTCTGAGCCATTTCTGAGCCATTTCTGAGCCATTTCTTGCATGTTTTGGCTAATTAGCATGTTGGCTAACCTAGCTACGATAGCGTCATTTATTTCTGAGCCATTGTCTCCCCTTAATTGAACTGGCGCTCCAAATCTAGCAATAAGGTGTGAGAACAATTTATTTGCTATAGTAACTGCCTTTTTATCGGGGATTCCCACTGCAATGACGTAATGACTGAAATCATTAATCAACGTCATCACGTAGACGTTCCCGTGAATGCTTTTATTTAAGGGTCCAATGAGATCCAAGCTCCAAGAGTAACCTGGTCTCTGTAGGGGTTGATACGCTCTTAATTTAGCTTAATACGGTTTAGTGGGCCTAACCTAGGCTTAACATACTTGACACGTTTTAACATAATGAGCAATATCGTCAAACATTTTAGGTCAATAACAATGTAATTCTATTAAATCTGGGCACATGGCATGGAGTGATAGTCCCTAATGCAATAGTTGTGTAGCGATTTAGGTATACACATCTGTGCTAGATTGTACATACGGCCTTTAGCTGGGTCTGCAAGTCTGATTCTGTACAAAATTCTGTCGTAATCTTTATAAAAGATGTTACGCTTACTGGATGCATCGATTAAATCTTCCGATGGTTGATTTCTAAGCCGTTTAATGATATCTCCTAGATACGGATCATTTCTTTGCTCCGCCGCTAGGTGTTGTCATGTCCAGTCTGGGTGCTGACTACCGAGGACAGCGACTGGTATTTCTATACGAGAGAGCACGTCGGAAACTGCTAGAAGTCGGCCCGACTTGTGACGTAAGATGAATTCATATTCCCTGAGTTGAAGTAAGATTCTTTCTAATTTGGGGGGAGGGAGGAGGCACAATAAAGATAACAAATTGCTAATGATCTGTGGTTTAAAAAACATCTTACGAAGTAAATAACAGCGAAATGAATCGATTGAATGAATTATCGCTAAAATTTCCCTAGTTGTAGTCGTTTCTTTCCTTTCCGCCTCAGTTAGGGTTCGGGAAGTGTAGGCTAAAGGATAGTTTATACCTCCGTGATACTGACTTAAACAGCCGCCGACGCCATGCCGCTAGCGTCAGTTTAAAAAAAAATGGCTTAGCGAAATCGGGGTGTTTAAGTGTTGCAGCTTTAACCATAGCCTGTTTAAGTTCCTGAAAAGCTCTTTCTTCGTCTTTTCCCCATATGAATTTATAATTCTTTCGAGTGAGTTTAGTTAAAATGTGAGACATCTCCGCGAACTGTGAGATGTGTCTCCTATAAAAATTTACCATACCTAGAAATGAACGGACTTCTTTAGGTGTCTTAGGGGTGGGATACTGCTGCATAGCCTTAGTTTTATCCCTATCGGGTTGTATCCCATTTTTGTCTAGTACAAAATCTAGAAATTTGACCTGTTTCCTAGCAAAATCGCATTTTTCTACACTTAGTTTTAATCCGGAACGAGCGACTAATTGTAGCGCTCGATCTACATGACTGATGTGAGTTTTAAGATCTGGACTACTCAGGAGGCAATCGTCAAGATAGACGGTACAATAGGCACCAAGCACTTCTGCGAAAATTTGTTGAGCACAGAATTGGAAGTGCACTGGAGCTTTTTTAAGGCCCATTGGGAGCCTGTTAAAAAATACGTTTTAGAGTTTGCAGAGAAACATGTCTTAGGTTTGGTTGATTCCGCTAATTTAAGCTGATAAAATCCGAATTTAAAATCTAGACGAGTGAAGTATTTAGCTCCGCTTAGGTGTGCCATGCTCTCTGTCACGATGGGTATTGGTACGCTTACACTTTCAACAACCGAGTTTAAGCCGCGTAAATCCACAACTACGCGATATCCTGTTGGTCTTCTTTTTATCATTAAACATGGCGATAACCAAGCAGATTTTTACTCTTTAATGATACCTACTTGTTGCATTTCATCTAGATATTTATCTAATAATTCGCGTTGGTGAAACAGAACTCTATACATTTTAGAACTTACTGGTTAAGAGTTGCCCGTTTCGATAGAAACTTCATATCCCTCAAAACAACCTAAATCGAAATCGTTTTTAGAGAACGAATCTTGATGATTTTTCAACATATCTAGAAATTCCTGTGTTTCATCTTTGTTTAAATCTGGAAAAGTAAATTTATGTTTTTAAATTTCCCATTCCGCGTTGCGTTCTTCCCGTGATTGAGGCTTAGACGTGCCAGTTAGGCTACTAGCTGAGCTGTCGCTCTATTTGGCTTGCTGTTGCAGAGTTATCTCGATGGGGTTTGCGAGTTGCGACATCTACGAGGGGCTTGCGGTTTCAGATATCTCGATAGAACTTGAAGATTTAGGTTTCTCGATGGGACTTGTGGTTGGAGAATCTGAACTACACGTGTCTACTGAAGTTTCACCGCCGTAATCTATAATCGCGGTAGTATACATTCCTAGTATCGTACCTGATTTTAATTCTACGTCAAAACCATTAAAATTTACACACATAACTGGGATGATGCCTGTAGGAGTCGTGTTAACAAGACTATGTGCAAGACGTACAGGAAATTTGCCGTTTTCAAGTTCGAAAGCTCCTGTCTTTATTTCGGGAAAGGGATAGTGTAAAATTCCGGTTATTCTACATTCGGAATTAGATGGAATGATTTCATCTCGAAACAAAAAGACTGTAACATCTATTAATTGTTGTTTAGGTGTACAATTCTGT
The DNA here is from genome assembly GCA_023313725.1 of Lithobius niger. Classification (NCBI taxonomy): domain Eukaryota; kingdom Metazoa; phylum Arthropoda; class Chilopoda; order Lithobiomorpha; family Lithobiidae; genus Lithobius; species Lithobius niger. The sequence continues at coordinate 6,733 of JAHWFP010009109.1, forward strand.
GTAGATTTAGGATTATCATCGCTTTCTTCGTTTGTAGCTACGTTAAGCGTGGCTACGTACATGTGATTAGGCTTATAACTTTCCCTATTTATTATTTCCTTATTTTGATGATAGGCTACGTGTGCTTGCTCTGGTGACGCTGACATTTGGAATTTTAATTCTCCGATAGCTAAACTGTTATCAGGACAATTCAAGACTAATGAATCTGATTTGTTCGAAAAGAAATCGTATCCTAATAGTACCGAAATGCTACCAAATGAACCATCAGGAACAATAACAAATTCCTGATTTCTAGAAAATTCACATTTCCCTATAGTGGTTACTATTTTCCTATTTGTTTTAAGCTGTTGATTACCTACACCAACTAAGTTTACTGTCTTAATCATCGTAAGTACATGTCATTTTACCTTAAGATTATTAAGCATGCATTGCGCTGCGGTGTTTGTAATTAACTATAATGAAGAACCTGTATCGGTTAAACATATCTCTGGCCTAAGTCCAACATCGAACACTAAATATGGATGAGAATATTTAACGCTAGCTTTATTTAAAACTGTGTTAACCGGAATGCTGTCTCCGTGAGGCGTTGTGTGCTCCGACGCGAACGCTGTTTCGTTCCGCTCGTCTGACTCACCTCTGGTGTCTATCTCAGACGCTGGGTGGTGCGGTATGTACCATCTATTGCCCAGTTGAGCTTGAATGCTCGTGAGCAAGTTTCCTCCCTTGCCTAGCGATGCATGAGCCGCCGGCGAGGAATTGACTTGGCGTCGCTCTTACTGTCCCAAAATGTTAAGCAAATTGTTGGTTCAAATGTACCAGTGATCGTTGGTATTCGAATTTTCGAATCCTTCTGAGTTGTGTGCGAAATACCTATGGAAGTACCTGAAGTCATTTTAACACCATCTTTGTAAAATGTTTCGCTCGTATGTTTGAATTGAATATTACGTTCACTACCTATAGTGCCCGCCAAGAAAGAAGTCCAAAGCGTTTCAAAACAGGGGTATGCATTGTGCATGCCGGCTGCGTCGTTTACCTTGCAGATATCCGCCATGTATAAGCTGCCAACGTGTGCTGATATAGTAAAGCTGTTAGGGCCATAATTTAGGCTAATCATGCTCATCGTGAAAATTTGACATACAAGTAGTTCTTAGTAAAACAAATCGAAATAGCTACAGAGCCCCCTCCAGATATCACCCCCCCCCCATAGACTTCCCTTGCTTCCCCCTTCCCCTCCGAGAGGCTGGTGAGCAACAAATTCTTGCTAATCGATCTAAAAGTTTGAACTGTCACACCAGTCACTCTTATCAGTACAAATCGAAGCCAAATTAAGCCGACTCCTTTACGAGTGTTCGTGTACTGTTGTTTCACCTATCGTAAGTACGAACGAACGCAAAACCCGAATAATTCAACAGTTTGTAAAATAAAATAAAAATTGGCCTTATACTGTAGAATGTAATACAAACAGATTGTGTACAAATGACCCGCACGATAAGGCCCTGTGAAATTAGTTCCCACATGACTCGCATCCTGCCTGGTGAAACTGGAGCCATGGCACCTGACCTAAACTAACGTAGGATAGCAAACCCCAAAACAAATAAACATAAAAAAATAGCGTATTATACGCCACCCAAAAGGTGTGGCGTATTGCACTTTTTTATTATGTTTATTTCTGGTGGGTCGTGTTGTTAGGTTAACTTAGCTTAGGCTAGATCAGATGCCTTGGCTCCAATTTCGCCAGGCAGGGAAGGGATACGGGAAATTCGAAAGTGCTACAGGCAGTGAAATAGCTTTTTGCAACATTTTCATAGGTTAGAGTGAATGTAGAACACAGTTTCTCACGAGGAGAAAAACCAAAAAATGAATGCTTTTGCATCATTTTCTCACGTCTGAACTAATATTGTAAAAGTGAGCCATACAGGAAAACCAACCGAGAGACATGTACCTTTAAAATTCAATGGTTCTAGCCAGTTTTTATGTTAAAATGGCTGACCAGTAACAGCACTGAATCAGTAACTGATGTCGAGGCAGTTTTACAGGGTGAGGGGGAGGGGGTGGAACAATCGCAACTCCCCGACTGTTTGGTTAGCCAGCAATATATACGGTCACCAAGATGAAGTAGCTTTTGCAGCATTAGCCTAGGTTGGTTTGAGTGAATGTAGCAAAACCGTCGGCTAACATTTGGAGGGGGGGGAATAGGGTCGGGGAGCATCCTCCCCCACATTTTTAAGCCTTTTACTTATTATTTTCGCTGCAGCTTGATTTACACAATAAATCGTATTCTTTTTACTAGTAATTTTTGCGAATGTTTGAAAGCAGAATTTAGTACAATTATGTTTGATGCTATCGGAGGCTGTACACTTTTGCGACCTAGGGGCTGCCGCTGACTTTTTTCTCCTCCCCCCCCCCAATTTTAAAGTTTTTTCCCTTTTTTTTTAGAGAAAGTGTTACTTTCTTTTTTTTTTGTTGTTGTTGCTAATTTACCCATAGACCTTATAGTTTGTTTTACGTGTTTGGGAATGTGCGGGTGCAAGCAAACAATGCTTAGTAAGGAGAATATCCCCCCCCCCCCTCCTCCTCCACTTTTATCTTTTAAGGATTACACCCAGGATCCTTGCATATATATAAGGCTGCACAAAACTTTTTTCTGATTAAACTTTTTATTGCGCTCTGATTATCATTTTGCTTTTAAAATACTGGTATGTTTATAGCTGTTTTATTCAATGCATTTTTTATTTGGGTAATAACCTTTATTTTACTAATAATAAACAAGCAATAAAATTATCTTTTCGACATTTGGTGGTCCAGAGAAGGACCGTTTTAGGGAGTAGTCCTAAAAAGGGCTGAGCATTACGTGTAACGACTGTTGAACAATGAGGCAGGGGTTTGTTTTTTGGAGGTGTCATTTCTCGAGTCAAGGGAAAAATGGCGAAGTATGAAAACCTTTTTAGTCAGTTTCTTCATCGCTGTCACTCTCTACCGTCGAAATGATGAGCAGTTCCACTCGTTCCTCGACCAAGTGATCGGATTCCCAGTGATACTTCTTTTTCAATTTCCACGACGCGGTCACAGTTTTTTTCCAATTGCTTGGAGAAACTGCTAGAATCGTGGCTGTAGTAAGTTTCTCCATTTCGGCTAGGGTAAATGATTTATGTTTGCGTACGTCTTCCTTCACCTGTGCCCAAATGAGTTCGATAGGGTTGTGGTCGCAGTGGTAGGCTGGCAATCGTAATACATTGTGGCCATGTGCTGGTAATCACCCGATTTTGTTTTGGAGCGAAATAACATCTTGGCATTCGGTACGAATCCTGTGCTACTGCCGACATGACACAAAATAAGCCTCTTTCCTTTTCCCGTTGGCATCAAGCGTCCACGAATTTTTAAATCATCATTATGCCATTGTTACTCTCTACCATGGCGTGCATTTACCCACGTTTCATTAAGATAAATAAGTGGCCTCTCTGCTGCCCTTACCTCTCTTATTTTCCGTAAATAACAATGACGATGCGAAACAATATCGGGCCGTTCAATATAAAATTTACGTGCGTCGAACTTGCGATACTTCGTTTTTTAACTTACCGCGCAGAATACAACGGAGAGACGTTTTATCAGGTTTTATTGCCTGCAAATCCGGTCCTCGCAACAAGTTTAGAATGAATCGAATCTATGGTAGAATAATCGCCTGCTTGGTGAATTTCACTTACAGTAGCTCTGACAAGAAAACTCGAACTTGTCCTAGTCGGTGATCGGCGCGGGGTGTGGCCGTTTCCATCCCGGCGAGGTGAACGAAGGACTAGCGGCAGATTCCGTGACGGGGTCGATTGTTGAACAGCCTAACTTGTTAGCGTCGGAAATTCTATGCACTGTTTTAACCGACACATTTTAGCTGATGCAGTGCTACTCAATAAATCACAAATAGAAATAGATTCTCCTTGACTCGTGAAATACTGAAAAACGTTCCAAATAACACCCCTAGCTTGACTGTGGAGAGTTTACTCTTTCTTGTTGACACGAACTTGATCGGAAAGCGACACCATTGTTGTTGGTCTAATAGCGTTGCCACGACGACGCAGTTGTATAGTATAGAGGCAAGGCGCACTTTTTTTCCATGAAAGATTAGTAGTCATAAAATGACCATATAAAGAAAGTCTTCTTTCCTGGCGGATAGTATAATAAAGCAATAACTATTGGTTTGTTGGTGTCTACTGGATTAAATTCTGAATGAAAATTACCGGTATTCGTCAGCAGCATCTAAACCATCTTCAAATAATGTTACGATGACTGAATCGCAAGATAAATCGTATTTGTTGTTAACTGTTTCTAAAGCATTAGTGAATTCACTAACTACATTTTTATTACCTTTTATTGATCTTGCAACGTATTTGCAACGGTTATGGTAACGTACGATCGGGTAAAGCTAACTTTTGTTGATGCCATTCAGCATCTGCGTATAGTTTAAACATTAATTTATTTGCTACTTCTTCCGAAAATAATGGAATACATTTTGCTTTAAATGCATAACTACTGTTTACACTGGAAGTTTGTTTAACAGGTGTTTGAGCCTGAACTGAGCTAACATACTGGTTTTGATGATTATTGCCCTGTTCTGACTGGTTTACTCCTAGCTCTGAATCCCTGTCGTTATTCAGGCTATGAGCCCATTTTTTGAATTATCATTATTTTGGCTAGACATTATTAAACTGAACAGAATCCCTGTTATCAAATCCAGAAAAATAGTTTCCCCGTTTTCTGCGGTTATCACCTCTGTATTTATTTCCTCCGCGACCGTTTTTCGCGTAAGATTTATTGTTAGAAAATCCACTTTCCTGATTACGCTGTTCGTGTCGTTGCCTAACACGTTGTAAGGATTCTTCCTTAGTGTGACAATCTCGTTTCAAATGTCCGCGGGCCAAACAACGGTAACAAGATTTATTTTGCAAGTTATTTGTGTTTACCGCGCTAACTTTAGCCTCATTAAGCTTAGGTTTAGCATTTTGGAGTTTATTTATTCCCTTCTCTAATGAAGTTATTTTATTCAGCATTGTGCCGAAGGCAAGATTATTAGTTTCAACATTAGAAATTTGTTTACTTCCCGTTTTATCTGAGTTAGGGTCGCCTTCTTCCCCTTGAAGTCTTGCTTAAACTGCCCGTTTAAAGATAGCTGAGTTATACGTATCCCTAAACGTGGTATGCATTTGAGATGTAACATGAACTTCGATTTCCCGTGGCGTAGCGTGCAGAAAAACTGAACGCATTCCGTCGTCTTTAGCTAATTGTTTAAATTCCCTCTGGGATGCAGATCAGTGGGTTTAATTCGCCAAAGTTGTGAAGCCATTTTCTCTAATCTAGCAGCGAAATCTTCGATAGTTTCTCCCTTTTTGAGTTTGGTTGTATAGAATAAATTTGGTGTGATGATTTCACCTCCACAACCAAATCTATCAATTAAATTTCCTTAAAATTTTCCCAACTTTGTGAAGTGGCGAGCTTCGGGTTCATGGCCAAATAAATAGCAAATGGTCCTGTACATTTACTACATGCTACCGAAACTAGTTCTGGATCTTCTAATGAAGGATGTAATGTACGCAAATTTTTGACCATTAACAAAGCAAAAATGTCTAAAGTATCATCTCCTGCAAAACATAACATAGCTTTCTTGGCTGCACGTAATTCTTCCCAAAGTCTAGTTCTATGACGTGAATCTCTGTTTTGGTTCGTGGTTGTGATGGTTCTTAATACTTCTAAATGCTTGTTGTTTACTGTTTTTTTGCATTTTCGTTAGAAGATTGTAAACTCACTGCTAAAGTATGATCTAAAATTTTCTGAAGATGAGTATCT
>JAHWFP010009111.1:21406-32680 GCA_023313725.1 Lithobius niger
GGTCATTAGCGCCAACCTCAGTCACAGTGCAGTGGTCCGGGTTGACACTGCACCACACATTACAGATATATTATTCAAACCCCTAATCTAAATCTTGTCATACATCTGTACCTCCTGCAAAAATTGAACACCGGACAGGAGGACAGACTTATCGCCCAATTGACGCACAATGTCATGCGGAAGATGGAAACGACGACGAAAACCATCAAGATGGCAACAATCAACAAGGAAGTGCCGGACCGTAAGTGGCCGCCGACACCAATAACATTCAGGAGGGTCAACCCCCCGCAAAAGGAAACAGTGAGTAAATCGAGTGTGACCAATGCGCAAACGGGCCAACACCACCTCCTCACGGCGACTGCGGCGACACGCCGAGTGCCATTCCTCAACAGTGCCTTTAATAGCTCGTAATTTATTGCCGTCTTGTCCATCCCACGAGGCTTGCCAAAAAGCATGTAACCTCAGACGCAGAGTTGGAAAAGCGTCCGAGGGAACAAGCCTGAGATCCCTACCGAGAGGGCCAGAAAGGGCCCCTTTTGCTGCAGAATCCGCTTGCTCATTTCCACCTATCCCAACATGGCCCGGGATCCAGCAGAAAAGCACGGTTTTCCGCTGGCCAGGCAAGCGGGAAAGCAAAGCTTGGACACGTTGTGTCAAGGGGTTCCGAGGATTGTAATTCGCCAAGGACTCCAGGGCACTCATGGAATCGCTAAAGATAATGAAATGCGTGCCCTGAAGGCCAAGGATCCATTCCACCGCCAAACCGAGAGCCAAAAGCTCTGCAGAAAACACTGAGTAGCCTGATGGAAGGCGATGGGCAACCGTCACTCCCTTACAAACACAAGCACAAGCCACGCCAGCGTCTGACTTCGACCCATCAGTAAACAGCCGCTGATAACCGGCGTACTGAGAACACAGCCGCCGGAACTCCTGTAAGTACCGTGCAGGTAGAGTGGAACCCTTCGGGAGGGACGCCAGAGTGAAAATGAAAATGCCACTTGGGACAAGCCAAGGGGCTACTGGCATCCCCCCAAGCCTCAAGACGCTGCGCATTTCAAAGGCTATCTCCTGACAGGACTGCTGGAGCCTATCGCGGAAATCACCCTTACCCACCCTGCGTCTACCGACTCGCAAGTCTGGCCCAAAAACCATGGACCAAGCAGGACTGGACTAAAAGGCCTCAAAGCCGTACACTCTTTACTAAGTTAAACCTAAACCTAACTTAACGTAATCATACACCACCACTAACACAACCTTACTGGCCTCAATATGGATAAAGTCACCTAGAGTTCCAGAACTACACCGCCTGCCACTGCACATAAAGTTCCACTGCCTGTTTCATCCCAACGCACATGCTACCAAGAAGACCAGGCGACCCATCAGGCCAACAGTCCGTGTCGAAGCCAGAAAGTCGGTCCCACCTGCACAAATTCTATGGAGGTGGGGAGTAGTTGGGTAGAGGAGCGGCGATCAGGACGGGGCCCCAGCCTGGGTGAAACGACCGGTGGCCTTACAGAACTTAAGGACCCTACACAAAGAATGATGACGAGATGTGGCATGCGGGTGAACACCTAGGACCTGGCGCAGACGATTCTCTGCACTACAAAGAGCAAAATGACGTCGATCAGCCCACAGAGGGCAGTCAAGAAGAAATTGACTAACTGTCTCGGGGCTCCTGCCACACGAACAGGTTGGGGTACGTACCCACCCGAGACGAAACAAATGCGCACGGAGCTGGACGTGACCAGTCCGCAGCCTAGAGATCAGGCCCACGTCACGGCGCGATAGGTAGCCCAATGCTTTAGGCGTAGCCACAGCGGGATGAATATCGAACAGGGCACGGCCAGTGGGCCCGCCAGCCCACCTGTCGGCCCACAAGGTGGCAAAGACTCTGGAGACGACAGGGCGCATATTCCCTGGGCTCACAGGAAAGGACACACCATTACACCTTTCTTCATATCCACGCTTGGCAAGGCTGTCCGCCATCTCGTTGCCGAATATCCCGGAGTGCCCCGGGACCCAGGCAACAACAATCGAGAGCCCAGACATACTGGCAGTGTAGATTTTCCACCCAATCTCGTACAATATAGGGTGCGCCACCGACATAGTACTGAAACCTCGTTTCAAAAAAAACCGATTCCAGCAAGAGAATCCACCAGGATGCAGAACCTGAGGAGACGCATATCAATGCCAATATCCAATGCCAAAGAAATAGCAGCGAGTTCTCCAACAAAGGCAGAGGGAAGAGCCCTCAGGAAAAAACTGTATTCCAAACGGAGGCTAGGAACACAAATACCTATACCCCCTTCGCGGCCTCAAGAAAGAAAGAGGCATCACAGAAAATTTGAGTACAGGCGGCATGGGCACCGGGCGCCTCGCCAGCAACTAGGATGGCTGAACTCGCGACTCCGCACCAAACCCATGGACACGATGAGTGGACGAGGGCTGGCCTTGGGAAGCCAGCAAGTCCGGCGTCAAGAAGGAGGGACGCACCCAAATCTGGCGCACCAAGAAGCTCACGAGCACAGAGCGGAAGAGAGGCGTAATCCTCTATGATACAAGCCAAGGGGTCCCCCCTGCCTCTCCCAATGGCCCGATAGCATAACCTGACGAGGAGTTCCCTGGCCCGAAGGTCTAACGGGATCTCGCCTGTTTCCACCAGGAGGGCATGAACTGGAGTAGATGGCAAACAACCTGAGACAGTCTGCAGGCAGTCATTCAAGGCGACTTGCACACTCTTAATAGCCTGGTTGGAACCGGGTAGAATGGGAGCATGAAAATCCGCGCACGCCCGCACATACACCCTGTAAAAGGTGGTGACGATAGCACGTTGAGCTGTGGTCTTATTGTTTGCAATCGCACGTAACACATTGGTCCGCCTGGAGATGTTCTCCCTGACCACAGAGGCATCATGAGTCCACTCCAAGAAGGGGTCAAGCCAAAACCCGAGGTACCTGACCCTGGGCTTGGACGTGACAGCCAAACCATCCACAACGATAGAACCTGCAATGGCCTGACCGCGGCGAAAGATCATCAATTCAGTCTTAGCCACAGACAGAGAGAGCCCCCTAATAGCCAAAAGTCGAGAGCAGCTTTCAATGGCACACTCCAGAGAGGCCAGGAGAACCAACAAGTCCTTACCAGCCAGCCACAGAGCCATATCATCGGCATAGGCAACCACGTTGACGGAGGAGCTAAGCTCCACAAGCACAGCATTGATTACCACAGCAAACAGGGCGGGACTAAGGCAACTGCCCTGCGGGAGACCTCTGTCAGTTAACAAAACGCTGGACCAGGAACCATCAACCCTGGTCTCAAAGCACTGAGTCCCAAGGAGGGCCAGAATAGCTTTCTTCAGCTTCAAGCTGACTCTCAGGTCATCGAAGGCATGCCCAAGCCACAATATGTCCACCATGTCATACGCAGCCCAGATGTCCAAAAAGACAGCCACAGCGAAGCATTCGTTAAGCCAAGCCTCACGAATGCCCGATTCAAGGTACAGGACAGCATCCTGAGCCCCACGATGTTTCCGGAAGCCGAACTGCGCGCCGAAAAGCTTCCCCGACCTCTCCACCTGCCACACAAGCCTGTTTATGAGAATTCTTTCATAAACTTTCCGAGGGCAGGAGAGAAGTGCAATAGGTCTATAGCTCTTTACGCTGGAACGGACCTTGCCTCTCCCCAATACAGGGATGAGGACAGAGAAAAGCCAAGTTTGTGGGATTGGCGCACCGTCGAACCTACTCTGGAGAAACCCGAGCAGTTCTCATCGTCCGCAGCCATCAAGACCCTGTAGGTCGGCATACGAGACCCTGTCAATCCCAGAAGCGCCTCCAACCTTGCAGGAGTTGAGCGCTGCAGTAAGTTCAAGCAGAGTGAGCAGGAGATCGAGATGCTCAGAAACCCCACAGACAGCAGAAGGAAGAGGAGGAGGTGGAGGGGGCCCCCTTGGGGATCCAAAAACCGCTGCAAAGTTGTCATTGAATGCCACAGCCATTTCCAGACCGCGAAGGACCTCCCCCGTGTCACCAAACACCCACGAAACCGTAGGGCGTGCATCCTGCGGTCGGACAAGAGACCAAACTTGTGCCAGTGGCATACCTTGCGAGACCCGATCACAAAGCCTGTAGCCATACTGGGCTTTCTCCTTGCGGAGAATAAATCTCGTCTCCTGGGCGACCCCAACATATTCGAACCACCTGTGATCATCTCTGGCACGCTGGAACCGCTGCCAGGCTCTCCGTCTATCCCTGATGGCAACCCGACAAGCCGGTGTCCACCACACTGGGAATGTCTTAGAACTACCAGACCTGATAGTTCCTGGCCTTCTAATGGCCGACTTCCTCTTAACCCACTTCCGAATCCAAGGAGCAAAGTCCCCAGATTCAACGACCGAACCACCGAAGCGCCGCCAAGGTGCCGGCGCAAAGGTTCATACATTGTCGCAGGACAGGGCCACCGGAAAGTGGTCACTGCCCCGGAGATCCGAGGAGACCTCAAAGGAAAACATAGGTGCAAGACCAGCAGAGCAAAGGAACAAGTCCAGGATCGATTACTGGAACGTCCCGCTGTGGCGCCTCAAGAAAGTGGGGACCCCTGACTGGATCACATCCAGATCAAGGCAGTTCAGTGAATTAGCAATCAGGCGCCCCTTGGTGTTGCAGCTAGCGCTGCCCCAGAGCCAGTGATAAGCGTTGAAGTCGCCCCCCAGCACAATTGGTCTAGGGAGCGAGTCAACCCACCCCACCCACTCATGCTCAGAAAAACGCCCAACAGGATGCACGAAACCAATGGTAACCCATTTGTTCTCCCACCAAATTCTGAAGACACATGAATCTATTCCAGCACAGGTCAAAAAAAGGGGAGGGGAAAAGACTAACCCGTCCTTAATGAACACGCGAACACCAGAGTGCCCCGGGCCCGCAATGCCACTATACCCCTGAAGGACAAGCATGACCCCTGCAGGGAGTCTAGTCTCCACAATTCCCAAAATATCAAACTTAGCACACAAATTTTCTATATCCTCTACTTTGTTAGCCGCTTCTCTAACATTCCAGGAACAGATCGAGAATTATGATTTGGGTAGAGGAAAAAGGGGAAAGACAGGGAAGTTCAGGTAAACACAGGCCAAAAAACAACATCAGGGAAACCGGTCAGAGCTAAGGGGTCACCTGGACTTCCAGCAGCTCCACTACATCTCCTCCCTCAAGCGTGTTGGAACTACAAACACTATCACTTAAGCTGGTGTTGGCTAAATCTGGCATTTGCACCTCCTCACTACTGCCGGCCCAATCCGTAGTACTTCCCAGCTCTGCCAAATCAAAGGGAGAACTGGCACAACACATGGAATCCATCTCAGGAGTTGAAGATAAACCAACCCCTTGAACCGATGCACAGTCACTAACAGCAACAATAGAAGCACCGTCAACACCACTAGGGTTATGGCCGGAGCCATCAGTATCGACACACATTTGATCATTGCCAGTGGGTGTGGGGCTGAAGGTGTCGGCAGCGCAGTGAGCGACACTTGCAGGACTAGAAGACACGTGGGTCTCAGGGGGTGGACAAACTAGAGCAGCATCTGAAGTCAGCACAGAAAACCTGTTATGGATTGCGTAGTGTGCCGCCTTTTTATCATTAACAATCAATTTTTAACAATTGGATGTCTACAATAAGATAATCTACTGTTACTTGGCGGTGACACACTAGCGTGTGTCTAGATACAGTTTATGCTCGGTTGGTTGTGTGGTTGGTTGGTTGGGGATGATCATCTTCTCCTCTGGAAGTAGAAGGCTACAAATATGAGAAGTTTGTCAAAAGAAAGCAAATTAACCCGTTCGTTGTATAGTCGTATTTTCAAAGTTCTAGCTGGGTCCTAAATAACCGAAATTAACGAAAAATGACCATTTGCAACAATCGGCAACAATCACCCAACAATGCCTCATCAATACATGACGTCATGATTGTTACCCAATTTTTTCTGGAACGTCCATCAACAATAATCTGGCGTCACCAGACCAACGAGGAGCGAGTTACTATATTGTTGTTCTCAGTAACAAACAGTAAAGACGCGTAGCTTTTCGCAGTATTTTATTACCCGTTTTAAACTTGGAGTTATTCATTGAAACTATTATTATTATTCATATTATTATTCATATTATTATTCATATTATTCATATTATTATTTATATACTGATAAATCCAGGACAAGAGAATAATAGTTATATTTATTTATATTGAAAATGACAGACTTTCTACGTTGGATAAAAGGTCATTGGCCCCAGCCCAAAAGTTTAACAGGTATAGACACTGAATTATAACATTACAACTCGGGAATAACATTATTTGACCATTTTTAGTTTTGTTTAAACTAAAAACTGTGGCGTGTTCTGTTGATGTGTGATTCATGGGGGTCGGCTGTTGTGCTGGTCATGTTTCTGAGGTTGTGCTGATTGACTGAGCGGAGTTAACGAAATCAGCGTTCATCATCGGAAACAGCTCTTTTTTCTAAATACATTTAGTAAGTAATATAGGCTAAATATACCTAGATAGAGAATACTAACTTTACAACTCTGGAATGACATTATATAACCATTTTTACTTTTCCTTACCACTTGTATTATGAACTGATGCACTAAGAAAAACGCGCACATTATTCGAATCACTTCCTTGAACATTTGTTTCATAGTTTTTGCTAGGATTGTTTATCAGCACCATAAGAGTTTCACAAAGTGATAATCAGTAAACACGCGCAGCTTTGCATAACAAATTATATTTTAAAATTGGCGTCATTCATCTCATCGAGTCTATAGTATACGGACAAATCCAGGACAAGAGAATAATCGTTTAGCCGTAACACAAAGACAGAAAAAGATTAAATGCTAAATACTAAATTACGTGTAGAAAGTATATTGACACCAGAAAAAGTTGCCAAGAATATTGTTATGTGTGCATCTGTATCATTACAAGCAGCAATATTCGAGCATTAGTGTTTACATAAAGTCATCAGCCGGTACCCTCCTTATTTGTGATAAAATGTAAAAAGCTCTTATTATTTGGCTATGAGTTAGTGTCTTGTGTTGGCCTAACTTACATTCAAACCGTGGCGTTTTCATTTGACGCTCTGCTGCTGTTTCGCTAAGTGAGGGATCATCAGAAATTGATAAGACGCTCATGGTAAAATCTGTACTGAGCAGGACGTATAGAAAAATTCTTCCAATAAATGAAACAAGAAAACCCATGTAGAGTGTAGTACTAACACAAATTACAAGTGATGTGTGGTTTTGGGTTGTTACATGAATACAGTCACGTTTCTGAGGAAATGTTTGCTCTGGTTGAGTGAGCGAAGCGAACGAAAATCAGCGTTTGTCATCAGAAACAGTAGTAGGCTAAATATTTATTCAGTAGTGCAAACGAACAACTTTCTACGATGGATAAAAGATCATTGGAACCGTGGCGTTTTCACTGGATTTCTGTAGCTATTTCGCCAAGTGAAAGGTCGTCAGAAAGTGAAGTGATAAGAAAACCAACGGAAAAATCTTAACTGAGCAGGACGTAAAGAAAATAATTCTTAAAATAAGTGAAACAAGACAACCTATGTAAAGTATACTACTAACACAAATTAGAAGTGATGTGTGGTTCGGTGTTACGTTTCTGAGAAAATATGTGCGCTGATTGAGTGAGCGATGCGAACGAAAATCAGCGTTTGTCATCAGAAACACCTTTTTTTCCTAAATAGTTATTAACTACTAGGCTAAATATTTATTCCTTTGTGAAAATGAATTGTGTTGAATCTTCAGAAAAGAAAGAGTAGGCGCAGTAACCGTTTGTTTACGAATTGAATCCTTACGAAAGACGCGTACTTCTGATCACATGCTAGGTCATTTGACTGTTTGTTTTTTATGTGGAATTATCCGTCTTTGCATAAGTATTGAAACAAGAAATCTCCTCGAGCGCACCGACACGCGGTGGTAATGAGCGAGCGAAGCGAGCAACTCCGCTAGTCTCTCCTCATTAAAAAAGATACAGTTTATGCTTGGTTGGTTGGTTGGTTGGGGATGATCATCTTCCCCTCTGGAAGTATAAGGCTACAAGTATGAGAAGTTTGTCAAAAGAAAGCAAATTAATCCGTTTATATGTACCTCTTCTCCTCTTGAAGTAGGAAGGCTAAAAATATGAGAAAGGTGTCAAAAGGCCGGAAATTAATCCGGATTACGCGTAGGCGTATTTTCGTAGTTCTAGGTACATTTTTCCCCCTCAAAAAAGCGAAAAAACCCCTTTGGACTATTGTTGAAACGAATATTTCAAAGTTGATTGTTAGTTTCGGAATATCCTCTCTTCCTGCCATGGATGCGGCGAGATGAAATGTGTGCTTGTGGCATGGGGCTGGAGACTCGAGACCATTTTCTGTTGCATTGCCCACAGTTTGAGAATGAACGTCGACAGTTTTTACGCCCAAGTTGGGGTAGGGATGTGATGAGCCTGCTGGGAGTCAGCCCGCATGTCACGGACAGACATTGTGGTGCCAGGTTAAGGGCAGTGGCAGCGTATTGCGGGGCCACGGGACGTTTTACTGCGGGTCAGTTGTGCTAGGGCTAGGGGCTACTTTAAATGTAGTTGTAAGGTGCTCTGTAATGCGAATAATGTGTGAATAATGTGAGTATATGATAGGACAGATGGCCTGTGAAGGCTAACGTCCTGTAAATAAACCATAAACCTCCTCTCTTCCTGCTGTGCGGATGGTCCACAATTGTTGCGCCACGTTGTCAGTAGGATTACGGCTGGCAATGCTATGTTGATTGGGGATGATCATCTTCTCCTCTAGAAGTATAAGGCTACAAATATGAGAAGTTTGTCAAAAGTAAGCAACTTAACCCGTTTATATGTACCTCTTCTCCTCTTGAAGTAGGAAAGCTAAAAATATGAGAAAGGTGTCAAAAGATTGGAAATTAATCCAGATTTCGCGTAGGCGTATTTTCGTAGTTCTAGGTACATTTTTTCCCCTCGAAAAAAGCGAAAAAAACCCTTTGGACCATTGTTGAAACGAATATTTCAAAGTTGATTGTTAGTTTCGGAATATCCTCTCTTTCTGCTGTGCGGATGGTCCACAATTGTTGCGCCACGTTGTCAGTAGGATTGCGGCTGGCAATGCTATGTTGGTTGGGGATGATCATCTTCTCCTCTGGAAGTAGAAGGCTACAAATATGAGAAGTTTGTCAAAAGAAAGCAAATTAACCCGTTCGTTGTGTAGTCGTATTTTCAAAGTCCGAGCTGGGTCCTGAATGACTGAAATTAACGAAAAATGACCATTTGCAACAATCGGCAACAATCACCCAACAATGCCTCAACAATACATGACGTCATGACCGTTGCCACATTTTTTTTCTGGAACGTCCATCATTAATAGTCTGGCGTCAACGGACCAACGAGGAGCGAGTCACTATATTGTTGTTCTCAGTAACAATCAGTAAAGACGCGTAGCTTTTCGCAGAACTATTTTATTACCCGTTTTAAACTTGGAGTTATTCATTGAAAGTCTATATACTGACAAATCCAGGACAAGAGAATAATAGTTTAGCAGTAACACAAAAACAGAAAATAATTAAATGCTAAATACTAAATTACGTGTAGAAAATATATTCACACCAGTAAAGGGAGCCAAGAGTATTATTACGTCTGCATCTGTATCATTTCACCCAGCAATATTCGAGCAATAGTGTTTACGTAAAGTAGGTTAGCCAGTTTTTTCCTTATTTGTGCTAAAACACGAGTAGGTTTAGAAAAGAGTTGTCTTGTGTAGGTCTAACTTGCGTTTAAACCGTGGTGTTGTCACTTGACGATCTGCAGTTGTTTCGCCAAATGAGGGGTCGTCAGGAAGAGACCCGATGGAAAAAGCTGTGCTGAGCAGGACGTAAAGAAGGAAATTCTTAAAATAAGTGAAACACGAAAACCCGTGTAAAGCGTAGTGCTACCAAAAAATTTCAAGTGATGTGTGGTTCTTAGTGGTTATGTTGATTCCAGTTATGGATCTGAGGAAATGTTTACGCTGATTGAGTGAGCGAAGCGAACGAAATCAGCATTCGTCATCGGAAACAGCACTTTTTCCTAAATACATTTAGTAAGTAATATAGGCTAAATATTTATTCATAGTGAAAATGACCGCTTTTCTACGTTGTATAAAACGTCATTGGCCCCAGCCCAAAAGTATAGACACTACATTATAACATTACAACTCGGGAATAACATTATTTGACCATTTTTAGTTTTGTTTAAACTAAAAACCGTGGCGTGTTCTGTTGATGTGTGATTCATGGTGGTCGGCTGTGGTGGTGGTCACGTTTCTGAGGTTGTGCTGATTGAGTGAGCGAAGCGAACGAAATCAGCGTTCGTCATCGGAAACAGCACTTTTTTCTAAATACATTTAGTAAGTAATATAGGCTAAATATACCTAGATAGATAATGCTAACATTACAACTCTGGAATGACATTATATAACCATTTTTAGTTTTCCTTACCACTTGTATTATGTATGAACTGATGCACTAAGAAAAACGTGCACATTGTAAGAATCACTTCCTTGAACATTTGTTTCATAGTTTTTGCTAGGATTGTTTATCAGCACCATAAGAGTTTCACAAAGAATTCTCCTCGAGCACAGCGAGCGACTGCGCTAGTCTCTCCTCATTAAAAAGGTACAGTTTATGCTTGGTAGGTTGGGTTCTTGGTTGGTTGGTTGGTTGGGGATGATCATCTTCTCCTCTGGAAGTAGAAGGCTACAAATATGAAAAGTTTGACAAAAGAAGGTAAATTAACCCGTTCGTAGTGTAGGCGTATTTTTAAAGTCCGAGCTGGGTCCTAAATGACTGAAATTACCGAAAAATGACCATTTGCAACAATCGGCAACAATCACCCAACAATGCCTCAACAATACATGACTTCATGATTGTTGCCACATTTTTTTCTGGAACGTCCATCAACTATAGTCTGGCGTCAACGGACCAACGAGAAGCGAGTCACTCAATTGTTGTTCTCAGTAACAATCAGTAAAGACGCATAGTTTTTCGCAGTACTATTTTATTATCCGTTTTAAAATTGGAGTCATTCATCGATTCTATAATAATGGACAAATCTAGGACAAGAGAATTATCGTTTAGCAGCAACACTAAGACAGAAAAAGATCAAATGCTATAAACTAAATTACGTATAGAAAATATATTGACATCAGAAAGGGTGCCTGGCATACTTTTACGTATGCGTTTGTATAATTTTAAACAA
>JAHWFP010009116.1:8062-25809 GCA_023313725.1 Lithobius niger
AATACTAATCTGCACACAACAACGTCATGCATTGAAATCTTCTAGCATTAGGAAGAGTTAGCCCATGCTAGCGCACGCACAACAACTCCATACTCTAATACTAATCTGCACACAACAACTTTATGCTAGGCTCGCGCTCAGCATTGAAATCTTCTAGCATTAGGAAGAGTTAGCCCATGCTAGCGCGCGCACAACAACTCCATACTGCAATACTAATATGCACACAACAACGTCATGCATTGAAATCTTCTAGCATTAGGAAGAGTTAGCCCCATGCTAGCGCGCGCACAACAACTCCATACTGCAATACTAATCTGCACACAACAACGTCATGCATTGAAATCTTCTAGCATTAGGAAGAGTTAGCCCATGCTATCGCGCGCACAACATCTCCATACTCTAATACTAATCTGCACACAACAACGTCATGCTGGGCTTTCCCCTCAGCATTGAAATCTGTTACGGAGAAAATTTGAAATCTTCAAACACGAATTGCATTGGAACTGTTACAGGCTGAAATCTCAAATAGCACTGAATTAGTTACGGAAGAGGTTTGTACACCGAAGTTTAGTATTGATTTCTGTTAGGAGCCGTACACAACGCCATATTAAGGTGCTAAAATAGTACCATACACTACTCACGTAGTTCCAAGTGAACAGGAAAGGTCTACCTCAGGAGGGAGTCCAACTGCTTAACACGGACTAGCAACCCCCACCATGCCTGCATACACAAATGATCAGTATCTTGAAATGCTACTAGAGCTGCCATACGGATGTATGGTCAAAGGCATCCTGATGTGGTACAGCCATCCATAAACACAATCCTCCGTACTGTTCAGAGAGTTCAGCAAACAGGATCAGTCCAGCCTACGCATCCACCTGGCCGACGACGGGAGGCCACCAATGAAGCCAATTCGGCTGCAGTAATAGCTTACGTCCAACTACACCCACATACCAGCACGCGGGACATTGAACAGCAGAGTGGGTTGAGCCGTCGTTCTGTGGGCAGGATACTCCACGCCAACAGATTTCTTCCATACCACGTTCATTGCCACCAGGGACTTGAGGAACATGATTACCAGGCCCGTCTTGACTTCTATAACTGGGTGACACTGGATGTAGGGAATGGCGAGAACACCCGTCTTCTGTGGACAGACGAATCCCAATTCACCAGGGATGGTGTGGTGAACACCCACAACACACATTACTGGAGCGTGGAGAGTCCACACTGGCTGCGGGAGACACATCACCAAGTCAACTTGCGGGACAATGTCTGGTGTGGGATCATAGGTGGTCGGATTATTGGCCCAATATTCTACCAGGGCACACTTAATGGTGTTAGGTACAAACAACTGATACTGGACGGGTTTTGGAAGAGTTTGTGGATGAATTACCACTTGCAGCACGTCGACAACTATGGTACCAACATGATGGTGCTCCCCCACACTTTGCAGCTATTGTGAGGGAACATCTCAATGAAGCCTTTCCAGGCCGTTGGATTGGACGTGGTGGACCGGTCGGGTGGCCTGGATGTTCCGCTGACCTCAGTCCACTCGACTACTTCTTGTGGGGATACCTAAAGGAGAAAGTGTACCTGACCTAACCTGGTGATGTCGCTGATTTGGAGGGACGAATTCGCAAAGCTTGTGCTGCTATTAGCCCAGAACAGCTCGCTGCAGTTAACGCTAGCACCGAACATCGTGCAAGATTATGCATTCGAGCGGAGGGGGGACATTTTGAACACTTTTTACACTGAGGGTATGTGCTAACCAGTGGTCTGTTATATGCCCAGGTGCAGTTGCCGCTAACCGATGCACCAACGTTGTCTCCCTTTTTTTCGTCCGTTATTAGTGTCATCGGATGGATGACCTTACCTGCAGGCTATAAGGTCATTATCGCTAACACCATTGGGAGTACAATGGTTACTATGCGTGTTTTTCAGCAGTATTGTTGCGTGTACTTTTGTATTTTTGTTAAGACTTTTGTTCAATTTATCAACTGATCCTAAAGCAACATAGGAAATTGCTGCCCGTAGGCTTCTCTGCTTATCCTCAGTTAGTTTCATGTTGCAATGCTGGTCAGAAAAAAACTAGTCCGGCTTCTTTTTTTTATTTTGACGAGCCTTATGTCAGCCGAAGCAATAATGCTTGTAGCAATTAATGCTTGTATGGCTGAACCGGCTCAATTTTGAACATTACCAGATTTTTTAGAGAAGAAGAAATCTGGTAAAGGGAGGCGCCAGCCCAGGGATTCGACCCGGGAAACCTCCGATCATCGTCGGGGCCGAAAGATTGTCCAGAATTAGCCAGAATACATCCCATAGCCGCTGAAGGAGCATGGCAGCCTCTCACGCTACCCTGGCCGGTAGTCCTGGCAGGGACTTTGCCAAGGTCCCCTTTCCAGGGGTTCGACCAGATCCACAAACCTCCAGCAACCAGGCTGAGCTCTCTCACAGCTCAGCCACGATGACCACAGGATGGCTTCACAGAACAGCAGCGTAAATGAAAGTAGCCTATTGAAAGTCGTTGGGAAGCCACACACAAGCTATCACCGTATGCCCTTTCAATTGTTGACTTTGGCGTTCAAAAGAATGGCCACTTCTTCGGCTAATGTAATATGTGGAGTCGTGGGCATGATAGCTGCTGTTTGTTTACTCTTCCCCTAGAAGACGTTACCCGTTATTGACGACCACTTTACGTTCTCAAACTGTTTGGTAGGGAAGCCACTCAAGCTGCACGACCCATAACTCGTAAACGAATAATCCGATTTTCGTTCCATGTTTTGCATTGGTCATGCCTTGCCAATGTCTACAAGTTTCAAATTTAAACATAGGTTCTACAGAGCATGGTTTAAAAGTTAGATGTTCGATGACCTTGAAAGACTATGTCAAGGTCAGTGCTAAATACATGATTCGTGGGGCCCCTATTCACCTTCATACCATGCAAGGTTTCACTGCTCTAGTATCAATCAGCTGGAATTGCCTGGGGTGTTCCGTCCTTTCTGCCCCACCCTGTGTATAATTGAAGTCCTCTCTCCAGCAAAATTAAAACTATTAATTTCTCCGTTTCTATTCAATATATTTCGACCAAATTTGGCCAGATAGTAGATAGCAACTTTTCCCAACTTTACACCAACTTTTATGCAATTCCGTGCAAGAGTAAACGTAGGGAGCCACATGTAAATTTGAAAACTGTTCACTTCTTGTTGTTCTTGTTCTTGGCTGACACGGTTTCAGAAAAAACTATTGCACCTACCTAAAATCTGAAACATGATCTGAGCCAGAAATTTCCCTGAGCTTCAACCTTACAGGGACCACTTTTTCGATTGGTCGACTCATCCCCCCCCCCCCGGTCCAGTCGGGGGGTACGGGACCCTAAACGATCAATTTGATTGTTTTACATTGTTTTAACCATTGTATTTAGGGAACAATGCCACTCAGCAATCTCCAGATTCATTCTTCGTGCACGTGTTATGTCTTTGCTAAAAAGTTGATTGTTGAACGGTAAAATGAAAGAATCGTCGGGCAGATGACCGGGTGCGGTTAACGCTCGCTAAAACCCTTTGACCCTTTGAAAGAATCAGTGTTTCAGCTAAACGCATATATTTTTAAACCAAACTAAGATGTGTTGCTAATTTCGAAGAAATTGGCAGCTAAAAACGATAGAATTGCGTTTTTATTTCGCAGATGCAGGCTTTTAGAGCTGACTTGAATTGTTTCAAAGTGGCCAGCAACAATCGACTGCATGCATAAACTTTTGTTCCGCAATGCCATAGCCGTAAAAAAGATACACGGATTACAAACAAAAACGTCAAATGTGCCGTAAAAAAGGGGTTATATGATTGAATTTTTCACTTGTTAAAATGTACACGGATAAAAATAGATCATTTTTAATTGAAATAATCAAATGTACAATTGAGAAAATTGCATCTGTTTAAGTGCTGTTGTGCTTTACAAATCATATATTTAAAACGTAAAGCACAACAGCACTTAAACAGATGCAATTTTATCAATTATAGATTTGATTATCTACATAATCATATGATGTGCGTGCGTGCGTGCGTGTTTGTACCTATACTCCTCTGGAACCAAGGCACCTACAAAGATGGAAGTAGGACCAAACGAAAGATAATTAAATTTCGCTTTTAATAGGCCTATTTTCATCGCTGTGACTTGATATTATCACCCTCAAATATGCAAAAAAACCTGAAAAAATAACGTCAAAGTTCGTTTTTTTAAACCCTATTCATGTTTGTTCATGACGTCATAGTTTGTTCATGAAAACCTCCTCGAGCGAAGCGGGATGAGCTGGAAAAGAATGCACGGAGGACGTATTTTGCAACACACCACATATACATCTTAAAATTGGTTTTGTATTAACCATTGAATTGGTGAATTAATGCATGGAAAAATCAAAACAATAGATTTGGTTCTAAAACGGTGTCAAACATTCGTGTTTCTGAAGCACGGAGGTGCGTGGATTGAACGAGCAAAGCGAGCCATTTCCACGTAAAGTAAACCTTTTCAATGTGTGTTTCGCTTTGCTCTATCAATCTTTAATCTCTCACCTTCGTAGGGGATTACTTCTGGAGGAGAAGACGTACAAACGTGCAAACAAACAAATCGTATGTTTGGAATGATGTAGGTGAAATGTAGATATGCTGAGGGATGTGACGAACGAACTGTGAGTAACATTTGCAATTAGTTTGCATCGAAATAATCAGTACATCGAAATAATCAGTCCGAGCAAAGCGAGTTTTGTAGCAAATGACTTGATGCATAGAAACCTGGTTTTAAAACGGTGCCAAACATTCGTGTTTCTGAACCACGGTGCAGGTGCGTTGATTGAGCGAGCAGAGCGAGCGATTTCCAGGTAAAGTAAACTTTTTCAATATGTGTCTCGCTTTGCTCTCTCAATCTTTCATCTCTCACCTTCATAGGGGATTACTTCTGGAGGAGAAGACGTACAGACGTGCAAACAAACAAATCGTGTATTTTGAATGACATAGGTGAAATGCAGGCGCGCTTAGGAATGTGATGTATGAACTGTGAGCAGTAATTAAAATAATCAGCATATGATTTTGTGATGCTCTTGGAATGAAAGAAATTATTGGAAGCATGGATCGACGCGCACGTGCTCTCGGATGGCCTGACTGGCGCTATGATTTATGGTTATCATTTGTTTATACAGTGAAGCCTTACTAAAAACGCGTACTGCACTCTGACCATTTGCTTGATCGTTTTAGACGTGGAATGTCTGTCAGCAGCACAAGAGTTGCAGCATGAAAGGTCCTCGAGCGTAGCGAGACGACGCGGAATGAGCGAGCGAAGCGAGCGACTCCGCTAGTTTCAATTAAAAATGATCAATTTTTATCCGTGTACATTTTAACAAGTGAAAATTCAATCATATAACCCCTTTTTTACGGCACACTTGACAGTTTTGTTTGTAATACTGCTGTTTACCAGTATTGGCTTAATGTAAACTGTATTTGTGTTATATTGCTTGCTGCTAATTCTTTTCTTGTTCACAAAGGCAATAAACACTTTCGCTATATTCGTGCATCCCACGCGATCGCAAAATTTTCGTAGATTTCAGCGACTGTGCCAAACCGCTACGACGGAAAAAAATTTTAAAAATGCGTCTTCAATATTGTCGCACGTTTTAATGTTGCAGAACTGAATCATACAGGAAACCTAACATGGAGACAGGCACCAATCACATAATTTCGTAATTGTTAAATTCTTAATTTTTATTTTATTTCTCGTTGTACGTACATATAATGAACTTATTTTTAGTTAAAAGGCAGATCTGTGAGTGAGTGTGTTTAAGTATTGGTACATTAGCATAGAGTTTTGCACATAGGTTTTGTAAGGAAAAAGTAAAGTTTTGAATAAAGACATCTAGATAAAAACCACAGGCCTTCATTAATGCAGATCAAATTATTATTTTCTAGCCTAATACGTAATATTTCAACTTTCAGTTAAGTGTAAAAGCATTTATATTTAATTACAAGTATTATATAAGGATGTTTACGTAAAGTAAGCACGCGTAGTAAGCGGATTTTGGCATTTGCGTAGTGTCGTATTTGATCAGCAGAGGGAGGTAAAACTTTCACTTTTGGTATCGCTGTTCCATTCTTACTCTTTCGGTTATTATTTTCATGAAACGAATAGCGTTAATACTAATGCCTCCCCAATGGTTTACTGTACTTGATTCTCAATGCGTGTTGACATGGAGTAGCACCGTATTTTGTCGAGGATGTGCGTGTTATATGCTTTCCTACGGAAGCTTATAAGACTTTCTGAGAAACTTAGGAATGGTATTCTGTAACTCGTCCTCGGCTGAGCATGATTTGAGAAATCTTGCTCAAGCCAAGTACAAGTCGTCGTTGGGAATATGAAATCCATACTTGACTTCAAGCCATGCTCAGTGAAGTCGTACTTGGGGCCAAGTATTGAGTCAGCGTTCGAAATACGGGCCTAAGTAAAAGTTTGCTTGTCAGACTCAATAATATGGTCAATATTCTTTATTAACCATAAAATAATATGTGACCAGACCGGACCAGATGAGACCACTGTTCTTAAAAATACCAAAGATAGACTGGACCGTAGTTGATGAAATAACGGTATGGTGCGAATGGGTCAACGTTGGCAGACAATTCTTGAGATTGATCTTCCATTTCTTCAATATTCTCACTTGCAGGAAATTTTTTGAGAATACAGGGTTTAAAGTTTCAGCCTTATCGTCTTTAGTTATCAATTTACCATTATGATTAATTTATCTCTATTTCAAGCTTTCTCCAAAGTCTTTTCTTATTGTTTAACAACTTTTGTATTTCCCTAGGTGGCCTGAAAGTCCCGTTTTCGTGGTGTAAATCGTAAAACGTGTAAAACGGTGTATTAACATAGTGATTAAGAGATTTCAAATATTTAAACGAAGGAGTTTTGAATTTACAGCACACTCGGGTTGGCTGTAGGGCCAGGGTGCCAATGCCACACGGCTCTCTAATAGGGTCACAAGGGAGCCCCTTTAGTTTATATAGTGTCAAATGATAATTTCGTTGTTGTTTGCTGAATTGTTTTTTCGTTGAAATTTCGTGGTTGGTCTTAAAGTTTGGCCCCTCTTCTGATCATTTCATACCTAGACTACGCTTGCACAATTATATCTTGGAAATGTTGATTCTCTCCCCCCCCCCTCCACTCTGTCACTTCGGTGGATTGTGGTCTGAGGCCCATTTAAAAAGTCGTGGCGCGATGCCCCCCTAAACTGCCAGTCCGGGCCTGATAAAACGAAGAGAATGTTGACGTAATTGGATGTGCAGTAACGGCTAGTGTAAACTGGACGTACTGTAGGCAAAACAAATGGAATTGAATGGTTATTAATACCAAACAAATTATGAAATGAACTATTTTGTCGATTAAATATATCTCCGAGCTGCCCTAAACTACTAAAATGGCCCTTTGGGTGAAGTTTCTCGCTGGGTCTTTGACCATGATCTTCCATGACTTGAGATGTGCACCGAACATTCGGTTGTTAATCGTTATTTGGCTTCTTCAGTCGAATATTGATTTTGACCGAATAACGGTATTCGGAAAAATACAAACTTTGGCAGAATAATTATATTGGTTATTCGACCGAATAATTGTTTAATACAAATTTATGCAACTATTTAATGATGGACGTTTAGCTAAACATTTACTCTTGTATTTTTTTTTTTTTTACTATTGTCTTCTAACATTCCTTTAAGAAAGAAAAATAATGGACGAATGTTTTTATTTAGCGCTTTGCATAAAAGTGTGTGATGTCTGCTGTTTCTTTATGCTTCTACACATTTTATCAGCAGGAAACCTGGTCGACTAGTGTGTCTACCTTGTTGAGTAAGACAACATTTTAATCAAAATGGTATTTATAATTTATTGGTATTGAGTATTCAGCCTGCTCGGCCATAATTTGGCATTCATTAATTTAACTATTCCGTTGTATATTCCATATTCCGTATTCGCAAATTTCATATTCGCTGCATCCCCAGTCACACTGTTGCAGCAGTTATTACGTTAAGATGTAATCATATCAAAAACCAAAACTGGTAAAACGGGCTGCCAAGTTCCGAATGGTTCGGCCCTTCAAAGTAGTGACATCAAGACACCAAAACATTCGCCAAGTTAATCGCACCGTTTAATAGTTCGAAAGTTAAATGAAATCTTGAACGTTGTTACTTTCGGTACATTTGGTGCGATTAAGTTGGCGAATGTTTTGGTGTGTTGATATCACTCCAAACCATTCGGAACTTGGCGGCCCGTTTTACCAGTTTTGGTTTTTGGTATGATATCACACCTTTTTTTTAAATTGTGTATTGACTCAACTCCACTACCGTGCAGATGTGTAATAAAGTGCCACGTCAACAAGAAATTGGCTTTCAACAATTTACTACTACCTTTTGCCTATAGGCCGAACCATTCTCAACTTAGTCACCTCTTTATTAACACTGGCGATAGCCAGTGTTAGTAAAGGTCGACCTAGGATCTCTGTGTTAAACTTTTAACTTTGAGAGCTTATAATTCCGTCAAAAGTAAACATCTTTAAACCAAATTTGGAATCTAGCCTTGACTAGTCAAGGCCTGTCTGCAGTCCAAAAATTGTGAAATTCGGTCGAGCCAAACCCGAGATACAGAGAGGGTCCAAATAGACAACTTCTTGTTCTTGGTCTTGGTCTTGTTCTGGGGATGTACCTTTCGTCTGTCCTCTCTACAGGTCAAACTATTTGTCCTATGAAGCTGGTTCTTAGCTCATTTTACAGGTATTGCTCTGTGGATGTGCCCTTTCCATAAGGCATTTTCTAATTGGTCAAGGTTCAGGGGTTATGGAGCTCTAAACGACCAGATTGATTGTTTTTACATTGTTTTACACATTGTTATTATGCAACAATGCCAATTAGCAAACGCCGGCTGCAAGGGTGAAGATTAAAGGATTTGTTTCTATTATTAACACTGGCGATAGCCAGTGTTAGTAAGAGTCAGCCTAGGGTCTCTGTGTTAAACTCTCAATTTTCACCGTCAACTGCACTGTTTTACAGTATAGCTGCAATTCTAAAAGTAACACGAATTAATAAACAAAAACGGAACGTTAAATGTTTAGAGTAAGGGTCTAAAAGTCAAAACCTAGAAGGAACACGGACACGCTTTGACAGTCAGGGTCTAGGTGTAAAATTTTGTAAGAGGCTGGTAAGCATTAGACCCTTACTACCCGGTCTCCAGAAATACATACATTTTGACGAAACACTAAAAATCCTCCTACAATGACCCATGTGATGATTCAGTGGTAGTATGGTATACATTTGCTGCTTTGCTTTACGTTGAAAATTATTTTTCGATTTAGTACCATGGGGCAGGGTATTCGCAGCAGAGAGCATTACTGGTTATCCTCTACCGTAAATCTACGAAATTTAATAAAACATTCTAAAGCATCAAAAGACAAAATGCCAAACTTCACAAGAAAATTATGTTCTTAAAGTTCCATAACAATATTCTAAGAACAAAGAAAACCTGCTACAACCGTTCATACACACGTTCTGTCCAATAGACTAAAACTAAGCTGACCAACGGGTAGTAAGGGTCTAATGCTTACCAGCCTATTACAAAATTTTACACCTAGACCCTGACTGTCAAAGCTTGTCCGTGTTCCTTCTAGGTTTTGACTTTTAGACCCATACTCTAAACATTAAACGTTTCGTTTTGTTTATTAATAGATTTTTGGTTTGGTTTTAATTTTGTTGTAATTTGTTTTATTTAGTTAGTTTTGGTGTGTTGATATCACTCTTTTGAAGGGCCGAACCACTCTCAACTTGGTGGACTCTTTACTAGTTTTTGGCTTTGTAGTGATGGGATGATCCTCATGAGATGACGGAAATCATTTGATTGACGTGATCCTGATTTAAACTGGCAAACAGCCCTTCCCTTCCCTGGGTCACTGCCATGCCATTTTTATCAGTATGGGAAGAATCAACGAGCGCAAATCTCTACAAGAGTGCAACAGCTAAAAATCAATACTAAAAATAGGCTTATGCAAGTGTCGGTAAGCCTGTCTTAAGGAGTTATATTTCAGTGAAATGACGTGACCAGGATTGGAACCAACAAAATCCGGATCATAACTCAAATCGGTTTTCTTTC
The DNA here is from genome assembly GCA_023313725.1 of Lithobius niger. Classification (NCBI taxonomy): domain Eukaryota; kingdom Metazoa; phylum Arthropoda; class Chilopoda; order Lithobiomorpha; family Lithobiidae; genus Lithobius; species Lithobius niger. The sequence goes on from JAHWFP010009116.1 coordinate 18,227, forward strand.
CTAAGCTCAGACGTGGATCACTGGATTTGGTTTCAAAACTTCCCGAACCAGTTATAAACCTAACCGTGTCAAGGACTCCAATAGACAGAAGAAAAATTTCTACTGTGTGCAGTCCTCGCTATGGATAGCTTCCCTTACTACAGATATGATTTTCTTGTTTGTTGTGCTATTTTCTTTACTCCTAATCGTCTCGTCAAGGAACCCTATTGGTAAAGGCGGCATTGAGTGATCTGATGATGGTATTGTTTGCCGGTTCAATTCCAGTTTGCACCACTCGATTGAAACTGCAACTTTACTGTAGAAAGGTGGCTAACACTACTACGTTATTTTTTACGCATGCTTTCGCTGTTGGCTTATTTCTGATTTAACGTTATGTAGGCCTATTATGTATACCGAACTCTGCAACACCCAAACTCCACTGATAGGTCTGCAGGCAAAAGAAATCAATTTAAGCTGTCACGTAACGTAACGTTACTTCAAATCAGAATATTAGTCCAGTACTAGCCCTGTGGTCCCGTTTGTAAAATGAAGTTGAGAGAATTTCTCACTGCCACTTAGTCAATGGGTTCCTAGACATGAAAAATCACCGAGGTGCTTGTCGGCCATAGTGCCCCGAATGGCGCTATGGCCAAATCCAATATGGCTGCTGTCGGCCATTTTGAAAATTCAACTTTTTTTTATTTTTTAGGTATATTCATGTGATAACTCTAATTATACTGAATTTGGTGCGAGGAATTCACTTCTGGTGTTGTTTTCACCTTTCGGCGTCATCTGTTCCTGCAAAGGTCATGGTCAAGGTCACCGAGCGGTAGAAAACAGGTGTAACAGGTCAAATATTTAAGACACCTATAATTCCGTACTGAAATTTGTATTTATTCACTGGATTTATATTGCTGCTGATATATTGCATTGCCATTTAGAATAACTCAATTAAGAATGTTTTCAACATTTTCAAATAAGAATGTCTTCAATGTGTGCATGCAATTTAGTCATTCCTTGATGGATTTATGCAGAACGAGTTATAACTCTCTTCATGGCAGAGAATGACGCACAAAACTCGAGCAAGAACTGTACCCACAATGTTTAGGGTTGCACTTTCCTGAACACTTGCATGTTTTGAGCACACGCCGCGGCAGTGCTTCAGGTACTTTGATGGGAGCAGTGCACCAAATTGTGCTTCCCATCCATGCGCCAATGATTTTAGTCTGGCATCACATTCGTTGGCTGGAGTGAGCAGGTGATACATCCTGTGCACCAGAAATGCTCCTCATTAGATGTGGCCTCTGATCTCACTACTTGCATGAGGGAGAGTATCAATTTGAAAACTGGCAGAGATATAGTTTTCCACTCTAAGCTGGTCGAACATCTCAGAAGTAGTAGCTGGCCTGACCCCTGCCCAGACACATACCAAGTACTTCCCTGCTAATGCTGCATCTTGCTTTAACAAAGTATCGTCTCTCTAAAGTTTGTCAGATACTGCGCTGGGTCACAGGCCATTGCTTTGTCCGCTCTTTACTCATGCATTCATCTCCGGTCAGTGTGCTTTGATCACTGCTTTGGCCAGTGGTCCTCGAAGTTGAGAAGATGCTTGATGCAGTGGAAGCATGCGTCTCTTTTCACCAGTGCCATACTGCTGCCACATCTCCTGCAACCCCAGAGTTTGGCGGTATGGTTAGTGTAGCACTAAGGCGAAAGTGTCCGTGTCAGTGGATACTATAGATAACTCTTTTGCACTGTTTCACACGAACAGCCTATTGTACGTGCAAACCACCAGCTGGGCATCTGCCTCCTTGATCCAGTTCAACAGGTCAGGTTTCTCCTCACCACCAGACTCTTGCTTGAAACACTTAGTCTTCAGAAACAAGACACCTAACAACAATGGTAGCATTGCCGTATTCCGATTGCACACAATATCTCGAACCAAGAGCTAGAGATTCCACTTGTTTTCCTGAGAAGCCCTGAACTTGTTAAGTTGTTGAGGGATGGGTATTTCTCTGTTTATGCCAATAATATCGATACCTATTGATGAGTCAGTACGATGCATGCACTCACCTTCCTTAAGAGACATCTTAATGTAGGAATCAAGTACGAGATAAATGAACTGTATACTTTCACAGATGCGTAAAGCTGAGATTAAGATGGCGTCGATGACCATGTCCAGATTAGAGAATTGTGCTAGTGGCATCTTCCGCATTTTAGACATGAAAACTCCTAACCTACAACATAAGCGGAAAGTCTGGACTTCACTTGGTGACGTAAAGTTTAGATTCAGTCTCCCCAATAAGTAGTAATTTCGTGGTGTGAGAGGGAAGATCACCATCGAACAGTACGGATGCTGAGAGCACGTTGTGTGTATGTATCTGTCTGAGGTCCTTGCCCCGCTCCTTAGCGATGTCCATGTTCCTTTGTGCCTCTGCCATTTCTTTGGATGAGAGTTTGTTCTTCACCTTTTCAGTGTTTCATGGTGTCTTCTGACGTTGGTCGGCGAACCTTGGCAATTTTGACTTGGAGATGGTCTTGCTTATTTTCTTGGTTTTCTCAATCATTCTTTCATGTCTGTACGAGCAGTAAGTATGCTGACCATTCTCATGAAACTTGAGCAGGCGTGTAGCCATCTTACAGTCAACAGTCAGATTTGTGTGTAGGTTGTGTAGTGGCACAGGCACATTGACTGTCACTGAGTATGGATTCTGCACAAAGTCTAACAGCTTACACACTTTGTGGTTAAATGTGTGATGACAAGTACTTCTCAACGCATGTTGCAAATGGCATTCTGTGTGGCTCATGGGATGGTTAGAGATGAGCCAAGTAGATATCACAAGCAATGGCAAACACACCCTTATCGCACCACACTGCCATTAAAGTTTGGTTTGCACATACTCTGAACGTTTGTGAGGCAATGTTTGTCAGTAGCGCGCTCAATGGTGTGGATTAACGAAATCAACATTTAATCCCCAGCACTTCACAGGAGATTGTAACCACGGAAAGGACGGTCATTAGCATGTGCGATTTTGGATTCAGTCTAGCTAAAATCTAAAGCATTCATTCTCAATTATTTACAAATTTAGTTTATTAGATCGTCCTTCCTCCAAATTACAACATAATTCATACTTTAAACTAATTAACTTTTAACTTATTACAAAACAAACCATCGTTAGCATCAGACAATATATTTTCGTAAGTCAAGTTTCGTGGTGTCCGTGCTACATAGCCAGCAATCTCAGGAACTTGCAACCAGACTGCATTAGTCCAGAGCTGCTTGAGAGCTGCTGGACTAGATGCAAGTTCACGAGTCTGATGGCCATTTAGCTCGGGTCCAACCAAACTGATCTAGAATCAAAACATCGAGGTTTGTTACGTAATAATTTCGTAACAAATTAGTTTAAACTGTGAATAATGTTGGAATTTCGATGAAGGACTATATAATATACTAAGTTGTGTTAATGCTAGGCTGAACTCTGATCACGGACGTAAATGGTCAACTTTTCCCAAGATGGATTTGGGCCTAAACTCCCTCCCCGGACATTAGTAAGATTCCAAAATTTAATTGCAGCTTTTTTAATGCCCACTCCCCTTTTTTATCGAAATAATTTTAGAAGCCCACGGGCGTTTAATAGGTGATTTATGGCAATCATTTTAGTAATATATAATAACTTAATTTGTGCACCTGCGTCACAGTAAAGAGCAGCAAAAAAAAAATGGATTTACCGCTAATGGTGGAAAGTTGGCGTATGGTGTGAATTTAGTTATAACTGAATCTGTCAATAAAACAGACCATGACCATAACCTTTGCAGGAAAAGATGACCCCCGAATGGTGAAAACAACATCAGAAATGAATTCCTCACGCCAAATTCAGTATAATTACAGTTATCACACGAGAATATACGTAAAAAAATAAAGTTTTATTTATATTTTATAAAAGTTGAACTTTCAAAATGGACGACGCGGGCATATTGGATTTGGCCATAGCGCCATTCGGAGCACTATGGCCGACAAGCAACTCGGTGATTTTTTATGTCTAGGGACCGATTGACTAAGTGGCAATGAGAAATTCTCTCAACTCCATTTTGCAAACGGGACCACAGGGCTAGTATTGGACTATATCACTGCTATAGAAGATCAATTCAAATGACAGGTTACAGTATACGAAAGGGAGAAGAGGTGATGGGAGAAGGGTGAATAGTTCATTATTTCACTGAGTGTGAATTACAAATGTACATCTAGAAACACGCTAGTGTGTCGCCGCCAAGTAGACGTTTTATTGTTGTAGAGCTTAATTGTTAGAGCGTAAATGTTAGAGTATAATTGTTGTCAGATGGCGGCTCACTAGCAGACTTTGTCTTTTAACTGAAACCAACTTATACGTGATTTCAGCATACTGGTGTAAATTCCCCATGCGGTAGAAATCTTTGCAAATCGTTTGAATCAGGTGTCTTGGGTCCAGTAACAAAGAAAACCTCAACACGAAAATGTGGGAACGTATTCTTTATGGAGGAAAAGTGCCCTAAATAACGTTGAGTGTTAGTAGTCACTAGTAACTAGCTAATTACCAGGGTCCCATGTTAATTCTCATAGGGTATAAAGACACTTCTACAGCTCATTAGGGAAAGTTGCCAGATCTAAATTTCGGCAGACAGGTAAAGCGTCATATGGGGAAGTGCCTTTTTCTAAAATAGGGGTTGCAGCTAGCAGCACGTGGCCCTGAAGTGGCTCGTAAGTGCAAAATTATTGTTGTAACCATTGTTTGTATTGTCATCTAACAGTAGATTATAACATGCTTAAGTGTTACACACTTACCGTTTAAGTACTTAATTGTCAGAATGCTCTGTTTTTGCAAATAGGTGGTTCAGTAAGCGTAAGAGGCAGAGGTTTGGGCCTTTTTTTTACGGTACACGAATCGAAACTGAATTATCTGCTCCACCACGATAAAAGGGATAATTTTGCTGGAAAGAAGATTAGGAAACAAAATCCACATCGTAAGCACAGGTAGGAATGTGTTCTATATTGAGAAAAAATGTCCTCAATAACGTGACGCGGACATTTTATTTTATGTAGACTTACTGTTCTTGCAGTCTAGTGTAAGTGTCGAGTAATTTTAAACAGCTGGGAGTTGATTAGTTTTAGTAATCTTCGTCTCATTTACCATTCCGTGTGTTTGTAGTATGTGTGATAGTAGATTGAATGATTAACGTTAACCGCGGGAGGGCCAAGTGAAGGGGGATGCGCTGATTGCGTGAGCGAAGCGAACGAAAATCAGCGTTTGTTAGCCAGTGCGCACAAAAATTGTGCTTAGTAAGCATGTGAAACATGGGCATACAGTAAGCCAAACCATGTCCATTTGGCTGATGTAACGGCTAATTGGGTAATGGCAAACGTAAAAATTATGAATTAGAAAATTTATAGACACTCCAGACAAAAAAGGTAGAGGTGACTATTAGACAGTGGAATTCTTTGTATTCACAGGCCTATGAAAGTTGTGATATCCACCCAAAACCAAAACTGGTATAAGAGCAGCCGCCAAGTTTCCAAAAAGGGTCGGCCTTTCAAAGTAGTGATATCATTCAACCAGGGAAAGGTCGCCAAGGTTAATCATATTAGCCAAGTTAATCGCACGGAATAATACTTTGGACGTTAAATGAAAACTTGAAGATTGCTACCGCTAGTAGCAATCTTCTGGTTTTCATTTAACTTTCGATCTATTAGTAGGTGCGATTAACTTGGCTAATAGGATTAACCTTGGCGGCCTTTCCCTGGTTGAATGATACGACTACTTTGAAAGGCCGACCCTTTTTGGAAACTTGGCGGCTGCTCTTATACCTGTTTTGGTTTTGGGTGGATTATAATAAGTTGAAGCAATCATTTAGATATATTGTAACTGGTTCCCAGGACCGGATTTCCAAGTTGTTTCGTGCCTATATAGCGGCAGTGTTTTAGGGGCGATACGACGGCCCGAAAATAATCGGATAACATGCGATGAGATGGTGCGGGGGAGCATGCAAAACTTATTAACCAATTGCTGAGCCCCTAGTCTACTAATTAGTGGGGCAGCAAGTCTTAAATATTGTTCACTTTGTTGTTAGAACGTGAGTAGTGGCGCCAATGTTCTATAGGATGTCTGAATCAAAGTGAGAATCCACTCATGTCATGTGACCAACATCTTGAACATGGTAGCGCAACATATTTTGCATGAAAGTAGTTAACGTTACATTTTTTTCCAAAAATTCGTTTTTGGTGGAAAGCAAAACATTACACCCCACATTCTAGATTAAATAGCGATTGTTCTGTAGACATTCTTTCAGAAGGATCCGAAAATCAGCATAGCCCATAAAAACATTTTGTTCCATAAATAGAAATAGCTCCCACATATGTTCATGGATTGCAAGCTGTCCCCTAATTGTTAATAAACAATAAGTTGTTTATTTATGTAATTGTGATGTGAAAAGGCGAATTATTAATGGCGAATTAACAGGCAGACAAATTATTGATGGTCAGAATGCAAACTAAATTGCAAACAAAAACGTCAGGTGTGCCGTAAAAAAGGGGTTATATTATTGAATTTTCACTTGTTAAAATGTACACGGATAAAAATTGATCATTTTCAATTGAAATAATCAAATGTACAATTGAGAAAATTGCATCTGTTTAAGTGCTGTTGTGCTTTACGTTTTATATACAAAGTTTCTTTAAAAAACAATATAGTGTAAGCCTACTCAGAAGCCATTAAGTTTGATTTGGTTTCTAAGTATTTGCATAGAAACTTTGTATTTAAGTCACTGTGAAATTGAGTTGGTAGCCTGATGAGCCACACGTGTGACGGCGAAACGTCGTACGGTGCATTATTTACTACTCGTTATTGTTGCTGGAAGTATCGTGCGACGGTTGTCAGTGTTTAGATTTAAGTTGCCTCGGAATCTATTCGTATGTTTGCTTGTTGTTATGTAATAGCAGGAACGTAAAGGTCCCTGGTAATTATACGCGCACACTCCACAGTAGTGAACAAATGTAGCGGGATTAGTGGAGACTATGCATAGTCACCATTTTGTTGCCAGACGTCTTTTGTGGTTCATAGTTGAATCAGTTTTATTGCTGTTGTTACTGTTAGCGTGTTGTTACTGTCGTAATTGTTATTTGTTATGTATTTATAACCTTGATTGGGGTATGTGGCTTTGGGCCAGGACCCCGAATATGAAATCATACTGAATCATATTGGGCAGGAATGGGAACACAATTACGCATACACCACGCAACTAAAACTGACCAAGTTATCTCTCAGTTTCCTTTCTTAGAAAACGGTAGCGCAACATATTTTGCATGAAAGTAATTAACGTTACATTTTTTTCCAAAAATTCGTTTTTGGTGGAAAGCAAAACTTTATGCCCCACATTCAAGACGGCAATAAATTACGAGCTATTAAAGGCACTGTTGAGGAATGGCACTCGGCGTGTCGCCGCAGTCGCCGTGAGGATGTGGTGTTGGCCCGTTTGCGCATTGGTCACACTCGACTTACTCACTGTTTCCTTTTGCGGGGGGTTGACCCTCCTGAATGTTATTGGTGTCGGCGGCCACTTACGGTCCGGCACTT
>JAHWFP010009118.1:0-13710 GCA_023313725.1 Lithobius niger
AATCGTTCGTACAAGTCCGGATTATGTCCAATTGCCGCGTCTTTTTTTTCTGTGTGACGGCCAAAAACACCTTGCCGTCCACCCTCAACCTAGGCTACGATAGCGGTTAGAAGAGAATATTCTGTGAACACGTGATAGAACACCGGCTCTATTTAACAGCAACTAATACCACTAGAATGGTTTTTAGGTTACCAAACAACTTGTTTACATTGGCAATTTGACACTAAAGGATTTGGAGATAAGACCCATAACTTAAACATACTAATACAACACTGGGAGGTTTGAGGATAAAAACGCAACAACCTTGTAACGACAGTGCTACCTTTTTCGCACAGGGGTAGACAGACGGTTTTTTATAAAGAAAACCATTTCGTGTAAAACTTAAAGAAGAGCCAACCGGGGACAGATTGCAGCTCCCGTAGAATATTCCTAATGAATATTTAATTAGTGTCGTTACAATCTTTGTCAATATTCTCCCACAGAGGGAGACGTTGATAGTGACAAAAAGAGTAAAGCATAGGCACTTAAAATTTAGGTGTGATGGCCAAAACGGGAATTAACTGGGAGTTACTTTAAGATGAGCTCCCAACTGACTAAAATGACAAAATTAAAAATGCAGGTAAAAATAATTTTCAGTCAATTTGTACTGAAACGAAACGTTTAACAATTAAATGTTTAACGAAAATGCTGCCTTGATGCAGCAACAATCACTAAATGCTTTCCAGGCTTGTCCAGTAGATTCTGAAGTTTTAGGATTTAAAATTCAGCAAATACACTATTTTAGGTTTGGTTGCTCCTAGATGGAGCCACGGTTGTAGCTACAAACTACACATTATTTAAAAGAAACATGCACGGGAAATTTACTTTGTTAGATTTCCGGTTTACTTGTAACAAGAAAAAAACTCTAATTTAGAGAAAACTACTTTAGGTTAGGTATTAAACCTTCGTTTTATTGGAAACACCAATTCAGTGCTAGAGCCATAATAAAGGCATTTATTTCCACCCTAGTCTGATATAGAATTCACATTAAAACATCGGTCCTACTTTTAACAAAAAAAAGGACTGGGAAAAACTATGTTTAAGTTTATTTATTCGCTTAACACGCTGGTTTTAAATTAGATTAAAATTCAGGCAACTTTACTTTACCAAACTCTGGGAAAAAATCAAAGCAGATAGGGGGAACACTTTTACTACCAACCTTTAAATTTCTTGTTTCCAACTTAAGATTGGGGGAAGTTAACTCACGTAACTTAATCCATTCGTCAAAGCCAAACTCGCCAACTCTGGGTTTTTCTGGCATGACTAAACTTTTGTTTACATCACTAGCTGACAGACTTCGTTTTATTTTGCCTGTACGAGGCAGGTTCAACGCATTTTTCGTTGTTTGTTTACGCCAACAAAGATGGCGACAGTCCATCCTTTGGTCAAGGGAGGGGACTTGGGTCTCATTATCTCGTAATGGGTTGACCTCCGAAGTTTTTAGCAGACCCCTTTCGTCTACGCTTGAGGACTTAACGACGATTGGCGGAAGCACTGTGGGGGTTTGGGGCTTGACCAATCCCGCGGGGCTGGTTTGATTACGGGGGCTTCCACGTTTCTTTGATTGACGTGGGCCGTTTCTGAAGGGGGGCGTAGCCACCTCGGCTGGCACTGAAGAAAAATCACGGGGCGTGGCGATTACTGGTCTGCGCTGTTTGGTTAATGATTCTAATCCTGTCACGCCCGAAACGACATCGTAGAACGAATTGTTGACCGGTGTAATACACGCTACTGTTTTTACCACTGTGCCATCATCTAACTTTAGGATTAGATTTACTTGATCTAAGGTGAACACTTGTTTACACAAGGCAGTTTGACATTTAACTTTATGTTTTAAGCGTGGCCAATTTCTGGCGAGCCTGGCGCTAACTAGCGAAACTGTGCTTCCGGAGTCGCATAAAATATTAATTTTATTTTTCCCTATGCTACCGGACAGAGTACTAGCCTTAAGAATTTTACTGGCAGTTTTCCCAACTGGGAAACATGCATTTACTTGCTGGGGTTTCGAGTTAAGCTCGGGGCATTTACTACGAAAATGTTGGGGAGAATCACACACGTAGCAGCGCCTAACTCGATCTTGATTATGGTTAGTTTTTTCACTAGCGCTAATGTTTATGGCAGGGTTCCCTCCAGGGTTGTCTGCATTCACACTGACAGATCCGGCCGGATTAGCTGTCGTGTTGTGGTTACGGTTGTGACCACGCTGTTGACCAGTAGGTTTATAACCTTGGTTCGACGCTACAGCTATGGGCTGTGTTTTGGCTGCACGAGTGGCAGTCTCGTTAGCAATCTGTTTATTGCGGGTTGTGAACTCGTCACAAAGCTAGGCCGCTTCGGCCAGAGTTCCTAATCTGACTTGATCAGGGATCCATTTTCTGAGATGGGTTGGACACGATTTATAAAATTGCTCCAAAAGTACAAGATTGACGAGTTTATCGTAATCACGGTTAACCTTAGCCAAAGTTACCCAACGAGTGAAAAGAGTTTCTAACTCAAATGCATAATCCTGGAATTGCATTTCCACACCTTTTTCGAGAGAACGAAATTGCGTTTGCAAAGACTCTTTAGTCTGCACAACACGGGCAAGCAGTTTATTTTTGACTATTTCGTAATCCTGCATTTCAGCGTCTGTTAGCTGATCACAAACTTTAATAAAGACCTCACCGACGAGGGGTTGCAAAGCCGTGACCCATTGGTCTTTAGGAATCTTTTGACTAGTTAAAGTTCGTTCGAAAATCTTAAGAAAACTGTTAATGTCAGTATTGGGCGTCCACCTATTTACTAGTCGAACTATGTCGGCCACTTTACCATGTTTTGCAACTGGATTCGGGGGAGTTGGGGGAGCGCCGTTAGCTCCATTTGGAGCGGTGTTAAGATTTAACGTAGCAGCATTTAGCTTAGCTAGTTCGAGCTGCTTGTCCAGTTTAGCTAATTCCATAGCACTGGCACGGTCTTTAATTTGGGCATCTTGGTCCCTTAAAGCTAGTTCATGAGCACGGCGCTTGTCTGCGTCCGCAACTTCGAGTGCTCTTAACTTTAATTCTTCTGCTTTTAAAAACAGTTCATTTTCTTTAGCGGCTAATTCTTTTTTAGAAAAAATTGCGGCTTCTCTCCTTTCAATAGCGTTAGCTAGTGCATCGGAAAGTTCACTTAAATCAAGTTTGCCATCTTCGAGGGCTGCTCGTAAGATTTGTTGGGATTCTGCTCTAGAATCACTGACTGTAAAGCCTAAGTTTAAACAGGCCTTCTTTAAGTCCTTGTTTGTGATATCACGAATGATTTCGTCTAATTCTTCCATTTCGGACATTTTGAGTCTTAATGGTTAACGTGGTTTCAAAATAAAGCTTTTATATATGAAACAAAAATTAAAAGCAGCCGCTTAAAATTTAACGTTACTTTTGAGCAGAGCGAATTATTTAAAAGACTTCTCTCCCAAATCCAGTAAGATTGCACATAAAAATACACTTCTAAAACCTCCAGCACTCTGGTACATGAATAGCTAAATTGCATAAATGCTATCAACTACAACACTCGGCTTGGCGGCCTTTTAGCATATCTCATGTACACTTACCCTGGGGTACAATCGCTGTACGGTCAGTCTGTCCTTCCGTTCCACCGTAGTACGGGAAGTTCGGCACTGATTTTCACGGGAGTCGATCGTCACTGGCGGGCGGTCAAATCCACGGGACTCGGCGTTGCACGCAAAATCCTCTGCTTGGCTGCACGGAGCGTAGTTTCCCTCTCGGGCCTCTTCTCCTACAGCATCGGTTGGGGTTGAGACGGCTCTTGACGGGAGGACGTCTACTGGAAGCGGCAGCGGCTGCTTCCTGGCGCCGGCAGTTGTTGGAGCTGCGGCGGGGGTTGTACTTTTTTTAGCTTTAGTACGACTTCTGCTTCGTGACTTTTTAGTTTGTCACAGGCATCTGCTTCGTGGCCATGTTTGGCTAGACCACAGACATCTAGTTGGAAGTGGCTTGCATCCTTCTAGGCATGTAGCATGGCAGGGGGGAAAACGCTTGACGGGAACAGCACCTGTTCATCCCACCGCTGCCACCAGTTGTAACGGCGGACGCTACGACGGCTTAGGTGCTTGTAACGCCCCCGGTTTCCCTGGTGTACGTGGAGTTTCAGCTTGAGGTTAATCGGTGTTAATGACGACTTTTTACGTTATTCAACACAGCATGGACACTGTCCCAGCATGGGGGATGAAGCGCCGGTCCTAATTAAAGGGGCCTAACCTTAAACTGTCGGTATCGCTGCCACCAACGGTGGATTTAACTGTTTAACTAGCTAAAATCTAAAAATGGGCTACATATTCAATTTTACACTAAAATACAATTAATCAAGTCTAGCAAACGACTGAAGCTTAAAACTCCTGGTTTTATTTTTGCGACAGAGAATGAAAGTACACTTTACATTATAGTTTGCTTCTAAAAGCTTTTGAATACCAATTATTTAAATAGGCAACAAGTTTACATTTACATAAAGTAGCAAGTTTGAATATACACTTAGTATTTCATAAATTCAGACAAACACCCTTGGTTTGAATAAAGTTTTAAATTTTCACATTAGAAAAAGTAAATCATGAGTGCTCCCGGAGACACCCGCAAGACTAAACAGCCGCAACTGATAGTAGTCTATCTGACAGTATGTTTCAACATGATCAACCGTCCACAGTTATGTTTCTAAGTTTTCCAAGCACAAAAAGATCAACCTCCCTTAGTTCCCTCGAGAACTGTTCTAAGTAATAAAAAGCCCGGCAATTTTACACTTAGGCATCAGTTTGTTTCAATTTGCCTTCCACAAAGATCAAACCGTCATTTAGTTTAGATTAAAAATCCATTTAAAATAAACTGGAAAAATTTGGTTTTTAGGAAGAGAACCACTCTGACGTTATGGGGTGAAAGAAACCTAAGATGCCGCTACAGGCGTCACCACCATAATTTTCCCTAGCTAGAGAGTTAAGTTTACAATTAAACTAGAATTTAGAATATGGGGGTCCTAAATTAAACTTTCAAAAGCTAAACTACAACATACGAACCACCACCATCGTGCCCGGCATGGCATTCTCCGGACATGGCGTCTCCACTCCCGACTGGCGTGACCGGTCTCTAGCTTGAGATCTGTGAGCTGTGCTGACTGAGCTGTAGAGGGAGGGCAACTGGGGCTTTTTATGCTGGAGCAGCGGATTTTCTGGACCTTAGCGCGGACGCCGAGGAGAGCTGCGGGGGTCTGATTGGCTGAGGGCCTTGAGAACAATGGAAAGTGGGAGGAGAAGTCGGTTGAACAAATGGACTGGGTGCAGAGCCGTTTGAAGGAGTGGGAACATGTAAAACGGAAAAAGATAGGCCTGTTTTGAGTTTCACTCAATTGAACTTTCGGAAACGGGCCTTTACTTTGTATTATTGGCTACGGATTGAATATTTACATGTTTGCAACGTGAAGAGGCTCTTGTTAAAGCTTATTACTTGGCTTTGGGTAATGTCTAGAACATTACTATTAAATTAAACAAGCTTTAACGGTAAACTGTAGTGTTAAACACCACAACTAGTTTTGGCTGGGGAGGGGGGCAAAAATGGGGAATTCGAAGTTTTTGCACAGTTGGACTTTCGGATTTGGTTTGAACAGATCTTTTTAAGAATTCTTTTAGTGTTTAATAGTAGATCAAGCTATTTGTAGGTTTCGGTGGGTCACAGTCAGGTCCAGAGGAGAACTAAAATAAACATATACACACTGAAAAATTCGTGTCCGGTAGAATGCCAGGTCGTAATGCGTTTATACGTTTGGACATATGGTAGCGTTTCTGGGGGTAAAAGAATATAAATAAAGTATAAATGCGGTTAAATAAATTAGCTTAATTGAATGCTATAACGCATTAAGTTACAGAGAACATTTAACCTTTAAAATTTTAAAGTTAAAATTCGATCGTTGTGGAAATTTTCCATATGGATTGCGGCCGACAAACACAATAAAAAATATCACACTTCAAAATGGTTGTCTGTACAAGGCTCATACAATACACTAAGCTAATATGTTTGGGCTTTTTGCCCTAAAAGAAAAGAATAAAATGAAGATACAGAAATACAGAGTTTTATAATGGCGGCCATGATGAAAGTGCGATGTAGTCCGTTTTGGGCGATCTTCAAATGTAGTTTTAATGGTCTTCAAGGAAGAAAGTCCGGATTTGGGCTTCCCCAAGAGTCTTGTATTTTGACAGGCTATTAAATGTCGAAGAGTTTGTGGAAATCGGACCATTATTGCGAAAACGGCCAGATATGCCTCGGCGAGGCATTTGGGTGCCTCGAGAAAAAAAAATTTCATTTTTGAAAAACGGGCGTTTTTCGGTGGCGCTCGTTTACATCGTGGTGGCAGTAAACCGTGATAGATAGGTCATAAAAGTTTAGTTAGGACGTTGACGCTCTTCTCCTAACCGTGCAGTAGACACGCTATGCTGTTTTCACAACAAAGTAAAAACCGCCACTTATGATATATTCTACGTTAACCTGTACGCCAGATGTCGTTGCTAGAGACAGTAGGCACCTCAAAACCCTGTAAGCGCCGCTACATTTTCTACCAGTTGAGTTTTTTTTCCTACACTAAAAACCGGAAACCTAACAAACTAGTTTCCCGTTCAAGTTCTTTTTAAATAGTAATTGTACGCTGCTACGAAAGTGGCTACATCTATGAACACCTAACCTAAACACCAAAAATCGTGTTTATTGCTTTAAAGTCTGCAAACTTTAAACTGCTTCATTGAACAAACCTGGATAGTTGTGTTATGAACGCTGATACTCTCAGCAGGTATTTTGTTTAAACATTAAATTGTTAAAACACGTCATTTTCAGTACAAATTGACTGGAAATTTAATTTTATCTTTAAAATATTGTTAAGTGGTATATTGAAAGTGCAACCACACCAAAAGGAAACTTTCAGCTATTTTCCCGTTTCGGAACTCTACACCTAAATTTTTAAGTGCCTATGTTTTACTCTTTTTGTCACTATCAATGTCTCCCTATGTGGGAGAATATTGTCAAAGACTGTAACGACACTAATTAAATATTCATTAGGAATATTCTACGGGGGTTGCAACTTGTTCCCGGTTGGCCCTTCTTGAGGTTTTTACGAAACATTTTTCCTGCAAAAAAATTTGTCTGTCTCACCTCTGAGTGTAAAAGGCCAACTCTGTCGTTAAAAGGTTGTTGCGTTATTATCCATAAAACCTCCCAGTGTTGTATAATATGTTTAAGTTATGGGTACCATCTCTAAACCCTTCAGTGTAGGATTTTCCTATGTAAAACAAGTTGTTTGGTAACCTTAAACCACTCCAGTGGTAGTCTGTTAACTTTAAATAGAGCTGATAGTTGTGCATGCGCTTATAGTACCCTCTATTCCGATCCTTATCGCAAGCTAGGTCCTGAGGAGTGCGCCCAGGGGTCTTTTTTCGAGGTTTTCCCAGATAAAAAAAATAACTTTCTGTGCACGGCTGACTGGTTAGAGCATCCAATGTTGCGATTATCTCATTTGAATTAACAGCTACAAAAACCCTTAAATTGTGACCTTTTATGGTCAAAATTTGCGTTTTTATTTATATAAACTTTTGTTTGCTCCAATTTTCTTTGTGGCCTGTACGAATTTCCTGCAACAAGCAGCGCGGACAGCACTAAGTTAATTTTTGCAAATAGTGTCCCTTTAAACTTAATTTTTATTTACAAAAATTTCTTGAGCAACAAAAACGTCAGTCCCCCAAAAATATAAAATGGCAATCTTTATTTTTGTAAACAGTGTATTTTTATAACTTGTGGTGATGTATTTCACGGGAGGTGTATTCCTCAGAAGGTGTATTCCTTGGTGCATTAATTTATGCAATTTCTTTACATGGCTTGGCAGTCTTGTTGTTTGGCATGTCTTGTGTGCACTGACCCTTTCTGTTGTAGCATTTATTTGGAGTTCCACAGTAACCCCAAATAAAGTCCTCCGTGTGGGGGCGTGTATACGCGGTCTCGTATCAGACGCTCGTGGTGAGGACACCTCAACACCACCGAAGAAAAAACCTGAGGGCAGTATTCTTCCACACCAGAAGAACATCGTCTTTATGGCGGTCTCACTTTAAAAATGTAAATATTGTATATTGTTCTTTTAGGCATAAAGCCAAAACACTTTCCAGCTTAGTTATGTTTTAGATGTTGAAAACACACGATATTTTTTATTTGTAACAGGTGACGACTTTGTTTATCATGAAAAATGTCCGACGTTCAAACCACTTTATAAACTAACCTAACCTGCGTTATAGCCTATCAAAACTAGCTGGTACATTTAATCTTTTGCCTTGTGCACTTAATGCATTTTGGTAAACTTAACTTCTTGCCATGAACCCTACCGGAGCTCCAATGTTTATGTTTGTTTATTTTTACGGACCCAGTGTTTATTTTACGTCTATTTTTTATAGCATCTCCATCCAAACTCAGACCGTAGCAAACCTCTAAAAACGAAAACAAACTAGCTTTCCTTCGTTAAAATCATGCTTTGTAAATAACAGTTTCATTCCCAAAGTCAAATGTTTATTCTGTGCATTACACTTCGTTCCCTCCCCCCTCCTTCAATAGTTGCGATACGTAATATCGTAGTTTTATTTTTATAGGTCTAAATTCACGTTGTTACGAGTTTAAAACTCACTTGCACTTCCAAAGCCAGGCCTCTAACGCTTCCAAGTCGGCAATTCCCTTTGCCAATGCAGCCTCCGCAATTCCCGTCCAACCAAAACACTGCATCCAATTCCCCACTCAGAGCGCTCAGCTACCCTGGCCGTCCGCGCCGTCATGCCAACTTCCGGTAGTGACAGCTCGGCCGGTTTTGGTCAGTCTCACCTCCTCCAAGTGTCCACCTCTACCCCACACCCCCCTCCGTCGCTCTCCTACAGGTCTGCGCTAACCCTCTACCTGCCGGCCAGGCAGAGGGCAAATAAACCCATACCCAGGAGAATTTCGTTAAAACAGCTCAGGATTGTCAAAGCTAGAGGTCGCTACGCCGGTCGGCAGTGGAGATGCCGCGGTCCGATTGTTGTCATGCCGGGCAAAGGTAGTGTTCGTATGTAACTTAGTTTAGATTGAAATTTTATCTTTTGGACTTACACGTCAAAATTTATAGTTTAATTTTAACTCAACCTCATAGCTTTGAAGGTAATTTTATGGTGCGTCAAGCCAAACGGCATTTCGGACGTTGGCGGCCGTAATTTAAGGGTTCACGGTCCCTTACTAAAAACCAGCTTTATTTTTATCGTTTCTTTAAACGCAGTTTAATGTAAACAAAGGACGGTTTGATCTTTGTGGGAGGTTCCATCGATTAAACGCTCGGATCGACTTTATATGTAGCTGCGGCTTCTATAATTTAAGGAGTTGACTTATCAACAGCAACTCTGGGAGGTTTAATGCTTTGCTAGTACACGTAGAAAAATAACTGTAAAACAGGTCTACTATGATTAGTCAGCCGGAGGCTGTCTGTAATTTAGAGGGCTCTTTTGCGAAAACCCCGTTGCCTAAATCTCACTGTTTCTATTTGAAATTGTTTATTTGAACTAAGCCAAGTTCTAGTGTCGAATTTAATGTAAATTCTCCCCGTGTCATTTATAACCTAAACTAGGTGTAAATTTACCAAATGTAAATGTAAAGTGCAAATGTTGTTTGACTAAAATAAAAACCAGGAGTTTTAAACGTCCAACGGTTTATTCGTTCGTTGTTTGTTAGCAGTTAGTATTTACGATAATTCTCGTCGAATATAACTTAGCTAGCCTAATTCCCACCTTGGTGGCAGCGTTACCGCTTATTATTACTAGTTAGCCTACATGATTAGGACAAAAGTAGCTCCATTCTCTACACCGGGACTGTAGCAGTTGTGCTTGTTTTAACCAAAAAAGTACCGAGAGTGATAATAAGGAAGATCCAGTTACACCAGGCGACCGGCGATGCTACAAGCACTTACCCTGTCGTAGCACCCGCCGTTACAGGGCCTCTCCTGGCATAAAAAAATTATCCCACAGTTGGAGTTTTTTGTTAAAATTGCGTAAAATACTTTATGGAACGGACATAAAACATTGTTTATTTCTTGTTTAGGAACGTTCAAAAAAAAATTCATATCCTTTTAACAGCTTTTAATGTCTATCTTCAACACAAACCAACGTTGGCATTAAAACAGGCAAAATAAATCAGTATGGTCGCTGCGTTTACTAGATTTTTGTTGTTGCGCTTTGTGATGGTTCACCCACGGTTCGCCAACTCCTATTTTGCCGAAACCGTTTAGCCGACTCCCATTTCGTCGAATTTCAGTAAAGATATATTCCCGTTTCGCCGACCGCAAGAAATAAAAAGTTCATTCGCAGGTAGATGAAAACATAGCCTTACTTGACAACTTTAAGAAATAGTTATTTGCCACAATTTGAAGCTTAGTTACTTAAACAGTAGAGTAACAATTTAAGATGAACCTTATTTTGACATGAAATAAAAAATATATTGCCATATTGCACGATGCGCTACGATTTCAATATGCCCCATTTCTTCTTTTTTCTCTTCCTGTGATGATGTAGCTTATTAAAAAATTGTCGTATACGGAGATTACATTTTGGTGTGTGGGTGGATAATGACACCAGAAACTGACAGAATGAACAAAACAATAACACTTTGGGTTCATGCACCCTAAAAAAATACAAATCCTTTGGAATGAGAAGGGTCCAGTAGTGTTTCGTGCTCGTGTCGACAGTAGTGCCGCCAGCCAAACCCAGACTGAAGGTGGGAGGTGGAGCAATAATTCCCTGACAGGGAAGAAAAGAACATTTTTGGCAGTTCGAAGTATTAAATTTCATTGTATCATTCGTTGACGTCTATTATTTACTGCGAATTTCATCTATTTAACAAACAAATAAGAAGAAACATCAATTTAACCTTGAAACGTTCTATTTGAAAGATTATCGAATATGTGCCCTTTTTTAATTCGATGTGTCACACGTTGAATTAATGCGGTTGTGGCCAAAAAACGAGGGTAGCGGATTTACGTCAGCGACATCTCAAAAACCAGACACATTTGTTAAATTCTGATCCGACTAAATTCAAGTATGTAGGTGGGACAGTTGCAGTGTAAAATATTAAAATTAAAACACTAGGGATTTCACAGATTTTGTAATTAGAAAAAACAAAGTGGTACCCTCCAACGAGGTCTGTCAACGCAAAACCGTCATCCTTAGTACACACAGTGTTGTGACGTCAGCGTTACACGTGTGATTTTCGAAAATTTTAGCGTAAAATGACGGTGGCGATGTCCAAAAACGACGGCGAAATGTGGGTCGAGGGTCGGTTAGAGGCTAGACTTTTCGAGAAAAACTTCGGGATCGTTTGGGTTTGGAGGCGAAACTGCATTGTACTTATGCCAGGCGGCCGGGAAAAATAAACAGCGCCAACTGTTATGAATTACAGGGGAATAATCTACATATACTTCGTTTTGTGGGAGTACAGTAGAGAAGAATGGAAGAAGTACATCTAGCAAAGGTATGTCGTATGGATGAACAATTTTTGGTGTTAAAAAAACACGATTTGAAAAGCGCAACTCTAGAATGAATAAGTCTGTGCTCAGTAGTAACAGCGTTAGTTTAGCCTTAAATGTCGCTGAATTGCGTGTAAGACTGGAGTGCGTGGGGGGGTGGGGGGGAGGGTATTTTTTGTCTTTTTTTTTAAACTTGATTGTTCAAATATAAAACTGGATTTGCAGTAAACCCAGCATATAACAAAACCTAAGCAGCAAAGCTTAAACAAAAGCTAGCTATATGAAATTGTGGTGTGACATTTTTGTGTGTTATTTTATCGTCGGCTAACACAAAAAGAGAGTAAATAAATAAATTTTAAGTAATCAGCCTTACGTATTCTCAGTGCAGTACGATCCCCATCTCCCCCCCCCTCCCAATTTAATGTTGGATTTACTGCAAAGTAAGGTGTTCGCAGATTTAAAAAATGTTAACCCATAACCGCCTGAAAGAACTTTAGACCCTTTTTTTAGAGTCCATATGGTACTTGGGTCGGTTCTCGGATTCGAACTGGCATTCTCTTGGTTTGGAGCCAACGACGCTGACCACTGGGCTGTGACTGCCCGCTTTGCTCGGGGTCCCCGGGGACCCCTCACAAAGCTCGCGCTGGGACTTAGTTTTTCGCTGTTATACTTTGAAGGCGTACGTTCGTATCTAGGCGGTTATGGGTTAGAGCCTCATGAAAAACAAACGAAGAGGATGGGCAGCTGTAAAGCAACGAAATTTTCAGGGTTTTTTTTTTTTTTAACAAAAATAATAGCGTCAGATGAGAAATCATTATCTGGCCGTTTCTAACATGATCGCGTGATCGCTCATTTGCCGTATCGCAATAGCAAAAGTTAGGAGACAGGTTTTTTTTTTATATGTGATGTGCAATATGTATACGTTTCAGTGCACCACGCATTCCGAATTTATAGTAGTGTCGTATATGCTGCCTTTCCAACTGCATACGTCAATCGCATATTAATTTTCTATCCTCCTTCAGCATTTCTGTACCAAGCAACACGTCGAATTACTGATGCAGTGTTGGTGCGCCTTGTTAATAAATGATGAGCGCATGTTGCTTACCAAAATTAAGCACCATTTTAAGTTTACAAATCGAAATGTTTTGCTTTCTATTTAATGTCATTACTTAACAAATCGTAGACTTGTTTGTGCGTTGACAGAACTAAAATAACTCGAGAGTCGGCGAAACGGGATATCGTTTCGTAAATTTGACAAACTGGGAGTCGGCAAAACGTGAGTCTCGGCAAAATGGGAGTAGGCGAAAAAGGAACGTCCCACCCTTTGTGATACATTTACTAACATGTATCCAGCTTAGTGATTTGCTTCTATTTATTAAATTCAGTAGTTATTCCAACTTTTTATCGCAGCATGAACTTATCAACATTTTGTTGGATACAAATGTGAAATTTTGGATGTTTAAACATCTTTAAAAAAAATAGTAGCTGCTTGGCCTTTTTATGCCAGCAGGTCGGATCCAACTGACCTTAGCGCGGAATCACGAGGTAGTTATGCACCTGTGATCGGCTAAGGGCCAGGAGAACAAAAGAAACTGGGAGGAGCAAGCCTCTTGATGGATAGGTCACATGGAAAGTTTTTAAGGATACAAGGCTTGTGTACGGAATGTGCAATTCGAGTTTCAGCTCGATTTAAAAAGTGAAAAACCTTTCAATTTAATTGCTCTATTTAATAGAAGAATTGCTCACATCTTTTCATGGACTGAATTAATAAAAGGATAAGCTAGTTGTTGGTCGATGGAAAGGTAACCATAGTCGGGTTTATAGCAAGATACATTTTCAGTCTGGTAAAATACGGTAATAATAAAGCACTGGTAGGGTTCATGTGAAGAATTTAAAGTTACAAGATGCATTTATGCATAAAAGTTAAAGGTTAAATATCCAGCATAGTTAATGCTATAACGCATTTTAAGTTTAAGATTATTTGCAACCGCAGATAATTAAAATCAATGGTTTAATTTTTCATGTGCATTAAAATCGTCACCTCAAGTGTTAAAAAAAAAAATATCAAGCAAACGTTTCCAAATACATGTATAGAGAGAGTGTAACGGCGGACGCTACGACGGCTCAGGTGCTTGTAGCGCCTCC
>JAHWFP010009122.1:0-11922 GCA_023313725.1 Lithobius niger
CAGACTGACAAGGCCGTGTCAGTCTGGCTCAGCGGTAGGACCTTGGCTTTTGGTTTCAAAGGTCCTGGGTTCGATTCCCCGCTCAGGCAACGTAAATAGGATTGCATCTGTATTTAGTTACTTCTTGTGAGCCTTTGGCTTTCCCGTCTTTAAGTTAAATAAAAGTGGTAGCAAACAATACCAAAATCATCGATTCAGTATTAGGTGGGTTTCATACTGTTTCATCTACTTTACGATGTTTTTCTTTCTCTGAGCGTGTCACTATAATAATCCTGTATGAAACAGAGGTCTTTTTATTTTTCAGTTCAATAGCTTACCTTGCTCAACCTATTTTTAAGTGTGATCCTTAAAATTGTATACATTTTGTTAAAGATTAATGCCCCTCCCCCCCTCCCAACAAAAAAACTAAAGAAATTACATTATTCGTGAAAGATATTCGTATATGTTTTTCTGCGTCGGTGCTTCTTCTTTTAACATTTTAGCAAACACCTTGCATAAAATAAAATTATTGGCAGAATGACAGCACATGAAATTAACTCGAATAGAATAATGGTGTTTCTATTAATTTTAGGTAGGTTGGTCCTAGCCACACAAGCTATCTCCACCGACCCCTCCACCACTTCCTCCATTTTTTTTTTTTTTGTTTCACTTACTTTTCAATTCCCTTTTTGTGGAAGAAGGTTTAGGGGTAAAAAAAGAAAACGAATTAGAGAAACAAAAACAGCAAATGGAGAAGGAAAAATAGAGAATTGTCTTTCCATTATAGTCCACTCTTTCAATTTTTTTTTAGGAAGAAAAGTAAGAAAAACACAAAGAGCAGATGAAGTCTCGACGAGCCACCCCTTCGAGAAGAAAATGTATAGAGCTCTCTCTTCACCATCTTAAAGCTGAGTGAAAGAGGATTGGCGAAAGAAACAGTAATTTGTTTCGCTTAAAGCAGTCTAGTCTATCTATGCACACGGGGAGGGGATGGGGGTAGGGGTAGTGGGAGAGGGAGTCTTCGAATCAATCGAATTGAGTAGAGAGTTGGCGGAAACGAGCCCGAACCTAAAGGAGATATGTCCTGTGTAGAGAGCAAGGAGACTAAGAGGTTGAAGTTCACAATACTAACAGTATTGTTCCCATTAAGTCACTGTGTAACATTAAAACCAACATTTGAAGAAGTGAGAGGTTAGCCCCAGACCGGCAATGAAGGCACCACGGTACACGTAAGGTAAAATCAAAAATTTTCAGCAGTTTATTTCTACCTTTTTCACCTGACAAATGAAAACACAACACAATGAGATGATGCTCCACTCATTTAGGAAGAGCCTTAAAAAACACATACTTACTTAAACACATTCAACAAAAAACACAATATGACAGCCACGAATGTCATGCCTGTCAACAAGTTCAATTGAGAATAAACCTGCTAACTACAGTTGCTACATGAGACTTTTTTTTTGAGAATGTTGTGCCATCTATATATATAAAAGGCTTGGGTGACACTGAGCAAAATCATCAGGTGCGTGCGCATAACAATCAGTAACAAACGTTTGTGTGTGCGTTACAGTGCTTGTGCCTTGTAACAATCGGGAAAAGCTTTAAAAAATGGTTGAGAAACAATCAATGTCTGCACGATCGTTTCTGGGTTTATCACACTTAGTGAACACAAACAGTAAATTCAGCAACATAACAGCAGCGTCCTCCATTGCAAAAAGACATTTACTTCCCTACGAAAACCAAACAACAGGGGTTCAAAGGGAGGGGGAGCGGCGATGGGGGTGGGGATATTCACACCACACAATGGGGGAATTCGGGGGGGGAGGGGGCGCAGTGGAGAGGGGAAAGGGCTACCAGTGAGTAGGCGCATGGGGGGAATCTGACCATGCACCAGGAGAATGTGCAGAGAGGGGGTCGGAGGGAGGCGGGGAGGAGACAGATTGGGGGCCTCGACGTTATTTTCTTATCGTGCTACCCAGTAAAGTATCTCACTTAGGTACGCGGGAACTGGCTAGACCGGCGTATGTTACGCCGGGGGTACAACTAGTTTTTCCATATTTGGGAATTTAAAAATTGTGTTAATAATTCGGCACTGGTTTGCACAATTAACCCAATTTTTGAATTCCCAAATATGGAAAAATGGCACAACATTCTCAAAAAAAGGTACCGTGCTGCAATCGGCAGGTTTGTTCTCGATGGAACTTGTTCGCAGACATGACATTCGTGGCTGTGATGGTGTGTTTTTGGTGAATGTGTTTAGGTAAGTATGTGTTTTTACGGCTTTTCCTGAAGGTGTGGAACATCATCTCATTGTGTTGTGTTTTCATTTGTCAGGTGAACAAGGCAGAAATAAACTACTGAACATTTTTGATTTTACCATATGTGTACCGTGGTTCCTTCATTGCTAGTCAGGGGCAAACCTCTCATTTTTTTCTATTTACGACCCCGAAGCCACAATTTTCGTCTCTTCAACATTTGAACTGTGAAGCGATGTGAAGTTTATTGTTAAATAAATACGGATGCAAACCTATTTACGTTGCCTTTTGGACTTAAATGTGAGACTGCCTGAGCGGGGAATTGAACTCACGACCTTTGATATCAATTGCCGACGTCTTACCGCTGAGCAATACTGAGACCGCCGGCGTGACCGTTGTCAGTATGGCTCAGTGGTAGGACCTCGGCATTTGGTTTCAAAGGAGGTGGGTTCAGTTCCCCGCTCGGGCAGTCTGACATTTAAGTCCAAAAGGCAACGTCAGAAGGTTCGCATTCGTATTTATTTAACCCTTCTCTAGCCAATTTGGCTTTCCGTCCCGTTTAAGTTTATTGTTCGCATGGCACAACTAAATCCCCAACATAAATGGTGACTCATTTCAAGTAGTAGTACACTTACACATATTCCACGTCTCAAAACAACTAAAATATACTAAAAATATCATTTAGAACAAAAGTAGGGAGTACACAAACGTGTACATGAAATGCACATGAAGAGTACATGATGTGGTATCGGGAGCAGATAAAATAAAAAGGGACAAACTGTAGTTTAATGCATTCTGTACCCTGTTTGTAATAGCTATTGGTGAGAATCGAGTGGTTACCGATATTTAACCAACGGCTGCGATTATTGGGCCGTGGGTTAAATATCGATAACCGTGCGATTCTCACCTATAAGTGTTTTATACCACGGTTGGGACGTCAAGCTAATTCGTATATTAAAACGTGTTTGTGTTTTGTGAAAATTGCTTCAATAAAATGGTGATTAATCAGTATCTCGATATGAGTGAAGGTCATTCCATTTTAGTTTATGGAGGGTGGAGTGGTTTGTAGACGCAAGAGTTCTTTGCGTCAACTTTGTGGAGGGAGGGGGAATGGGTGGGAAGGAGACGAACGCGTCGTCTTCGCGATCTTTCTCGCTAGCAAGTTCGCTAGGGTTTTCGAAACTTTTCGGAATGAAAAAACTTCGATAAGAAAACGCAGGGATGGAAAGACATTGTGCTGGGACATTCTGGGTAGGTATGTAATTCATTTTGTACGTTTGTAGTTTAAGAATTGTTAAAAAAAAAAGTACGGTTAATAGGGTATCGGTATGAATGAAGGTCGTTGCATTTTAGTTTGTGGACGGAGGAGAGGGGGGGGGGGGTTACGCGGAATGAATAAGCTTAGTTGTAGGCCAGACATGTGAAAGTTTCATTCCTTTTAAGAAATTTATTTTGTACGTTTTTATTGCGTTAGATTTTTTCTGCACGCTGTATTTGGTTGTTGGCGTGTGCGTTCCCGGTCGTTTGTTCCAGAAGTGTCAAAAGTGTAGGTTATCGGCAAAAGTGTGGGGTAACTTGATAACGCACACTTTTTTGCGATGACGCACACTTCCGCTCACGGTTAACGGGATTTAACCTACGGAAATTTAGCATGGCGTTGAGTTACCGTGACGTCACAGCCGTGGTATGCCAAGAAATAATGTTCCTTATATGGACATTGGACAACTCAGTGTTCTAAAAGAATTAAATGTATGATGGATTGATCGCTTCTGTTTCAGTTATCGATAGTTGCAAGGTGAAACACCTTTAACTGTAACGAACGATGGATCACACAGAAACAAGTAATCCATGATAAATTTATTTCTATTAGAACAGTCAGATGTTTGAATAAATCGGAGCTTTGGTCGCCCATTTAAATTTACGGCCAATGTACTGAAACAAAGATTCGATAGGCGCCTAAACTCAAACCAGCATTACAGTCTTTCTTCTTAGATATTTAAACCAACGGATTTACTGACTTAGCTTCATCACGTGAAAGGCAGGACTTTTCAAAAGCTGCATTTCGTAAAAATCAGGGCTATCCAAAAGCTTCGTCGCGTGAAACTCAGGAATTTTCAAATGCTTCACTACGTGAAAGTCAGGACTTTTCAAAAGCTTCATCTTGTGTGAAAATTCGGACTTTCCAAAAGCTTTCACGTGAAAGCCAGGACTTTTCAAAAGCATTATCATGTGAAAGTCAGGACTATTCAAACGCTTCATCACGTGAAAGTCAGGACTTTTCAAACGCTTCATCACTTGAACGTGTAAGCTCTTTTCAAACGCTTTATCTCGTGAAAATTCGGACTTTCCAAAAGCTTCGTCATGTAAAAGCCAGGACGTTTCAAAAGCTTCACAACGTGAAAGTCAGGACTTTTCACAAGCTTCGTCATGTAAAAGCCAGGACTTTTCAAAAGCTTCACAACGTGAAAGTCAGGACTTTTCAATAGCTTCATCTTGCGAAAATTAGGACTTTCCAAAAGTTTCGTCATGTGAAAGCCAGGACTTTTCAACAGCATCACAACGTGAAAGCCAGGACTTTTCAAAAGCTTCACAACGTGTGAAAGACAAGAGCGTTCAAAAGCTTCATCACTTGAAAGTCAGGACTTTTCAAAAGATTCACAACGTAATAAATAGCCAGGAGTTTTCAAAAGCATTCGTCACGTGAAGGGTCAAAACAATTCAAAAGTTTCGTCACGTAAAAGTCAGGACTATTCTAAACCTTCATCACGTGAAAGTCAAGACTTCTCAAATCTCTCACACGGTGGACGCCTTTTGTAGAACAAAATTTCACCGAGTTGGGCACTGTAACCCCCTCATACGCTAGGTCATAGCCATAACAGTGCATCGTTGCTGAGCGTTTAGATGACATGACCCAGTTTTGAACCTTCCAAGTATTTTCTGAATAAGAAAAAAGTCTAGTAAAGGGAATGGCAATCTCTGGAATACAGCCCGGGAAAACTCGGGGATGCGAACCGGGAAAACCCTCTGATCTTCGCAGGGAGGTCGAGGTTATCTCCTGAGATGGGAGTCTCTCACACTACTCTGACAGGTAAAGGTTGGCACAATGTACATACCTGTCAGTCTATGCATGTGCAGGCCTAGTTGGCATGGGAGACTACCATACCTACACCTTCAGTGGCTATGGCATATATTCTGGATTGTTCTGGACCTTATCTCCCCCCCCCCCCACCCCCAGCGAAAATAGTTTTCTCGAATCGCATACCAGAGTTTATCCCTCCCGTTGCTATAGACCTCTTTCTCCGTCAAAAATGTGTTGGAAATTTTTTGATTATATAATTCCTCATTTCTTCTTCTGCACGTAGAAGGCTATCATACGACGTCATGCTTTCCCAACTCGTGTTGTGTACGGGGGGGGGGGGGGGGGTAATCGTCTAACGGGAAAATACCATAACGGAAAATCGTCTAACAAGGAATTTGTGCAATGGAAAATTGTGTAATGTCCCTGCTTTGCTCGCGCTGCCGCAGCTATATTATTGTCCAGTGAGACGTTTATCAGTTACATTATTGTCAAGTTAGACGTTTAACCATTATACGATATTCCGTTTCGATGATTTTCCAGATTTGTTATTTAGGCAGTTATTAGACAATTATGCCACTTAATAGGACATAAATCCTTTCGGTATATCGTGCGACCCTGAGATTGCAGTTGGCAACATTTACACAGGTTAGAGTTAATGTCGCCAAATCACCTCGCACGCAAGAAAAAACAAGAAAATGAATGTGTTGGCAACATAAAAATACGTTTGAACTAATGTCGCAAAACTGAGTCATGCAGGAAAGCCAACAGGGAGATTTGTTCCTTTAAGTGATTTCCCAGTTAGACTTACGTCCGACGCCCCGTGTACGGTATAGCCCCTCAACTTGAGGGTCTGAAAAATTATTCCAGCAATTTTAGCAGACTGAAGTGTTATTTTGTAATGAAGAAGACTGTCGCGGACGTCTTGATGACCGGAGTCAGCCAAAGTAATCCCGTGTAGTTGGAAACGACGGCAATAGGAACGGTGATTGATGAATAAGAGAAGTGGCACTAATGCTGTGCCCGGCGGTATACCATTCTTTAACATGTCTGCTTTGGATACATGATCCATATTAATGATTGCAAGATCACGAGTTTGTGAAGACCCACAAGAAGTGCCAAAAATAAGTCTGCGTTTCGTGAAAAATGCGAGCGGTGAGAGGTGAGAATGGGATTATGTCGTTTCGTCGACTCATTTTTCTTGGCGCGTCGTATTTTCATTTTATTCTTAAGTATATGTCTTTTTTGAAACCATTTATATTTCCTTTATTCGGGCCATTTTCCCGCCAGGAAGAATGAAACCGAGATGGCAAACGTTATCTCAAGTGTCGTCGGTATTTGCTTTATTATTTTTTTTTCTGCGAGCAGAACGGCTTGTTTTGTCTTCATCTTAGGACGGAAATGGCATCATTTTTTATCTAAATTTTTATTTGTGGTTGTATAACATGACTGAAACTTGGGAAAAAGTTTCACGTACATCCATCAATTTTTACAGTTTAGTATAATGAAAAAAAAAAAACACTGTTAATAACTGTAGCTTTTTAACGCGCACCCATCGTTAGCCAAGCCGCCAGAAGGAGAGAAGGTCAATTTTGCTAGGAAATGATAGGTTCTTTTACATGTCACAATCGATATGAGCGCGAGACATCACAGGGCCCTTCCCTGCCCGAATATGCCAGGGGTGGCTGAGGCCGGGTTCGATCTAGGGACCTCTGGCGCTGGAGACGGTCATGCTAACCATCATGCCACCTTACCCCACTGTAAATAACTTGTGGAAATTGATTAAAAAATGGTGCGCAAATGAAGGACAATAAATGCTACGTTTTAGCGATAAACATCAACGTTTTCAAGCACTCAAATTTTTGAAAGAACCCTTTCTACATCAAACATTTAAAACAAAAATAAAACTAGGGGTTCATAAGTTGCAATGTCGACAAAATGGCGCAAAGCGATTAGAAACAACCCGTGTTGCATTGGAGACAGTGTTGTGGCTCATCTTTTCGGCTGCGCCATCGCATGTTGTTTCTTTTTTCATTTGCTTTCGTAGCTCGTTGCAGGATGACGTCAACGGCGGTTGCAACGAGCTGTTTTCCGACTTTCGTTTTTCAGCAGACGAAGCACCCGAAAATTAGGAAAAAAAAAATTTGTTGGAAAGCATCAAATCTGGAGTCCAGTTGACAATTAATGCCGGCAGAAATTTGAGCGCGGATGACATCCATCTTAATATTGACAAACGATGCGGCAGGTTTTCGCCCCTCGGAAACTACTTGTGAGCAAATAGGTAAGCAGCTCACACCGCCTGTGCATTTTAGAAGTCTTATTAATTCTCAACAACATGTCCGATTCGAAATTTTCTTTGTTAAAACCACCACACTTTGTCACTTACGATTTAAAATTGTTTTATAATGGTTAAGTCCAATCTTCATTACTCCGTTACCTTTTGGGGTGAAACGAATTTGAATGCAATGCATCCATTTATTATCCTACAAAACAAAATTATTAAAGTTATGACATTCAAAACGCACCGTTCTGCTTCATTACCAATTGACCAGCCGATTAAATTCCTCCCTACTCGATGTTTTTGTCTATCGAGCTCTTTCAGTCGTTTTAAAGAAAGAATGCAACATTCTAACTCGTTAAAATTACGAATTATCGCACACGTCTCGAATGAAATTACATTGTTGTAAAACCCCCAAAGTATCAAGAGAACATTTTTACACATTAAAGGGACACCCGGCCTGCCTTATAACATTCCGCGTGCTAAATTACAGCTACGCACAGATCATCATCCGAGCAATTACAGTGCCAAGGGCGGCTGGGGTGGTAGCTGCGATCCTCGCATAGCTGTTGTCTCCTGTTGGCTTTGTGAATAGTACACGATACAGAATCAAGTCAACGATTGTGTCGTCACAAACCGGAATGATTCTAGTATTTTAAAATCACAATTTATAATTTTCAAGGCTAGTGTCTTATAAATTTGCTTCGGAAATCTATTGGAATAATTAATTTTAATTTTTACCGCGTTAGTCTATTAGATTTTAGATCTCATGGTAATTATTAGAAAATTAGTAGATGTACACACAGAGATGAAACGTCATGATTATTGTACGCGCGCAATGCATCATTTACTGACGGCTCGTTAGTAAATAAAGTTCCATTATATTCAACAGACAATCTCCTAGACGCCACATTTTAAAAAGGATTTTTAGCAAGGGAAAGACTAACGGTAAGGAAATAGACCTTTGGGGCCGGATGTGGAGGATCGAGAAAAATGTCGATTCGAGACGTGTCTCGATAATTACCTTGCAAGGAAATTTTACAGTGCTATGCCAGAAGATATCAAAGAAATTCCTATTATGAGAAAGTTCAGAGCATTTTGTAAATGTTAGTTTGTTTAATGGATTCTGTTGCAGAAGAAAATATATTCAGAATTAAAAGCTGACTAAAATGATAGGCCTAATCACTGACACAGATTTCCCGTTTAATATTTTACATGGGCTATTCTTGTTTCCATTTTATTTTCCCCCTAGTTATTTTTTTTTTGTCGTTTTGTTTGGCTTTGCTGGAATTCTTTTTTTTCCTTCTCGGGGAGGGGTGAAATCTGCTAAATAACGTAGTATCATTTGACGGCGAGTTTTCTTTGATGTATTTTTTTTGTTACTTCGCATTAGTTATAGGAACGTTGGTGTTTTTAATTTTAATATTTTTGTCATTTAATATGGAAACAACGCACCACACACGAGCTTTGGTTCTTGAAGGGCGTTCGCTAATTTTTTTTCGTTTCGGTAAATTTTTACACTGAAAAGTAATGTCGCTTAATAAATTTGAAACGTTTACAGTACCCTTTATTAAAATTAACAAAATTTTACGTCAGTTTCAAAGATCTAAATGTACCTATGATAAATCAAATATCGACGTTAGCGTATCTCTGTTTCGAAATGATATACTTGAAAACGGGAACTATTTCCTTAGGCGGATGCACTCTCCTTTTCCCAAGTTTGGGATTACCCCTGTTCTAATTGTAAAATATAGTCAGTAGTGTGACTCGTTTCAGTTAGCTCATGAGTGATCTTCAGCCAATGGCATATACTATACTTTATTCCACATTATGTTTGTAGGAAACGGAAGCCACGTTTCCTGCCGTTACGAGCGCAAAAAACACGTGAATATACCACTCGTAGACTCTAACAGTATAACTGCACGTAAAGTCTACAAGTGTGATATCCACATGTTTTAACACTCTTAGTCCAAGGAAACGTGGCACTACACAGTCAGTTTCCTGCAAACTTAATGTGGAACAAACTATAGAGCAGTGACATTTGCCGCCATATTGGCACCAGTATAGGTTTTGAAGGTGCACTACATAAAAATTGAGGGAAAAACAACGGAAGAGCGGATTTCTTAGGCTTAAAATAACGTTGTTTTCTCCAGCAACAAAAATCGCGCGTTTTAGGTCTAAGGCCCCATTTATAATATTGATTTCGACGCGTACGCGTGACGCTCGACTCTCGGCGCGTACGCCAGTTCATGAGCAAAGCAGTGCGCGTGGACAGTCTACTTGGCCCGCCCGTGACATCGTCAGGCTCAGGCAAACGCTCTTTCATTTCCAAATCAAACGCTCGAGCAGGCGCGTAAGCTTGCTAATGCTGACCGCTACTCCGATCCAACTATGCTGTTTCACAACTTCCCCCTTCTACAACGGCAAGATTCGATGCCATTCGGCTCAAGGTCACTGTAATTAAGATATTTGACCGTTTATTTTGAGCATTCAATCTTTTAGCACACCACGTTTTCCTTTCTTGTGGCGCCGATAGAATCCGTTGATGCCGCCATTTTCCTATCCCAGCATGCAACAACTAAGCGGGCGAGCGTCGCTTGGCGCTCACCGATCAAAGTCCAGTAGATATTCGCGTGACGCTTGAAAATAGCAAAACGCGCGCGTTGGCCCACCTGCTCTATATTTATAAATGTTCGCGCTTAAGCGTTGACCATGGGAAAAACTCGTGCTTCACGCGCCGAGCGTCACGCGTACGCGTCGAAATCCATATTATAAATGGGGCCTAAGACAGCATCGGCTTCAGTATGACGCCCTTCTGTTTCCCTCTGCAGTGCCCCTTGCAGCTAACCCGTTAAGGCTCCAGCATAGAGTTATATACAATAATACTACGTCGTGTCACTGCTCTATAGTACTGCGATACATACAGTTGATGATAATGGGCTCCGCGCAAGTATTCAACGATACAAACAACTATCGTGACAGGCGAATTCTAATCTACCCAACAACACTGTGGCAATATGGAAGAAGAAGTCAAATGAAGCCAAAGCTGACCTGTGGGCAAAGACGACAAACAGACACAGAACTTGTTTCGGTTGCCTTTGGGACTTAACTACCAGACTGCCTGAGCGGGAATTGAACCATCGATCTTTGAGATTGTTAGTTTGTTCAGAATTGAACGGCACCATGATTTGTTGTGAGCTAATCATTTTGTGACTTCAAGAGCTATTGACTTTGTATAGCGATCTCCAATTCCTGAGTCAACAAGGAAAGAAACACGGCACATGGGTATAGTACCGGCTTCCTGGAGAAGAAATTTGGAGAAGATTCCAGACCAGGAATCCAGACGTAAACAAACTGATTGGAAGCTACGCCACCTATGTTTTGGGGATGTTTTTGTGACAACTAAAGGAAGGCTTACTTCCAACCCAGCCTCCTACGTGAGCAGCCCTAATCTGCTAACTGTTCAACTTTCTTATCATGTAATTATAAATTATAACTGTAATAGTTTTCTGTCAAGCCTATTAATACTCTCATTTAGAGTTACAAAGTTTAAAGTCTTCGAAGCGATTCACAGAGTTAACGTTAAAATACTCACCTCTAACAGTGACCAAAGACCAAAGTCGTACATACTGACACGGCCAAGTATAGGCTTATCTAAACCATACTGGTCAGCCAAGTATGGCTTAGCAGTATAGGACTTCCGGCTTTGGTCTCAATGATCGAGGGTACAATTCCCGCTTAGGCAGTCTGGCAGTTAACTACAAAAGGCATTGGAAATAGGTTTGCAACTGTATTTATTTATTACTTAACAAGCCCATTTGTCTTTCCGTCCTGTTTTTTTCGAGACGGCAAGGCATGGGTTATTTCAAACAAGAAAAAAAAAAGCGCAGAATAACTCAAAAAAAGCCCCCTAAAATCAGTGAAACAAGAAAAAAAGTAGGAAGTCTTGGTACTAACACAAAAGTGACGCCAGTGCCTAACATAACGTACCGGCTGTCGCTTGAAATTTGTGGTATACCACGCTATGGATCTTTTCTTGTTTCACTGATTTCAAGATTTTTTTTAGATGGTTGAAGAAGCACACATATTTCTCTGTAAATTTACCTGAATATTTGAGTCTTTTTAGTGTGTTTATTTTCTCTTCGTTCACGAAAGCAACGTTTCTTCTGCTTAATGAAGTCACTGCTGCAATTGTATAGTCTTCATAGGGAGTTCGAAAAGTCTTTATTTTGTCCTCTGGCTAATAAAACCTTGGATACAACTGTGTAGCCTTCATAGTGGGTTCAGAAGGTCCTTATTATGTCCTACGCCTAATGAAGCCATGGCTCAAC
>JAHWFP010009124.1:4890-22293 GCA_023313725.1 Lithobius niger
AATGACCAAGCTGTCGACGCGCCATTAAGCCTTATCCCCCCCCCCTCCGCCGCAGAATTCAGGATAGAAAAATTATCGTGCAATCCATTTCTGGAGAGAAGGCCAGATTAGATGTGAGCTGCGTTCCTGGCTCCACTCCAGACCCGGCTCTTCCGGCATTAGTTAGTGACAAACCCGCCAGGAGTCGTCCAGTACCGTACGACCTGAAACCCTCAGTAGGCGCCAGATCTCGCGTTTATTCTGTGTGTGGTTAAAGTTTAACAAATAGCTTAGTAACCTACGAATTTTTCCGTATAAATTTTGTTCAGATACTAATCCCCTTTGGTTCTCAAGCCGTACGGTACTGAACGACTCCTGGCGTGTCTGTCGCTAACTAATGCCAGAAGAGTATAAAGCTGACGGCCCTGCAATGGAGCAAGGAACGCAGCTACTACCTCAGCTGGCCTTGTCTGGTGCGCATCATAACAACCCCTCCTTCGTCACGTGCAACTTCAATAACTACGAGATAAATTGTGTTTGCAATGTCAAATCAGCGAAATTTTCTATACTTGTTTAGATATACTCTTCTATAAACAAAACGAGTTTATATCCCACTACCTCCTAAACGAAGTCGAATCTTCCAAACGCGTTATTTGCAAGATGGCGGACGCCAAGCGTTGGTTTATTCACTCCCTGCTACAAAGACTGGTCCGACATGATTGTTTAGGAGAATTTCTTCTTTACAAACTGTAGTGTTTAAGTGTTCATGCCCACCAATTAGATGTGGAGTAGATATGGACTGAGTCGACGTGAGTCATGTCCAGCTGCACACCCTGGGGTACACAGAACGACGATTGCCAACTCGCAATCCCGGCTCGCAAAGGTTGGTCAAGAAAAAGTAAGACATACATTTTATACCTTTTTGTGCCTGCTGTGTTATTATAAATGCATCGGTTGCAGCCAACGCTTATAGCTGTTTAAAACTTGGCTATTGGGAAGAACAGCGGCCCTATAGTCCCGTCTGGTTGTGCTCGAATTACTTTAATTGTTCAACTTTTTACTACACCATTTTTGGGACAAATGTTTCGATTGCCCCTCAAAAACCATAAAAAGTTGGATCCTTGCCATATGTTTCCGCATGTGGCCCACATGGTGGAAGATTTCGTTACACCAAAAATGGCTTCAGAAATTGTCTGATTGTTTGCGATTACAACCGAAACGAAGAGGGTAATTTTTTTCAGCCGGGAATTCTTAGTTCATTTAAGTAAGAACAAATTAAAATAATTTAGCAGTGGCCACTATTCTTCTATCCCCCCCCCCCCACCTTCCTTGATGGTACGAACTAAAGCTAATTTTTTTTTTTTTTAATTGATGTGTTTACTTCGTTTTTGGAACGGGTCCACTGGTCATGTTACGGGGCAAGTGGGTGGGTTGGGGACGTAAACAGTGGAGCCCATACGTCGTCCAAGCCAAGCCATTTTAACTCACTTCGCCTTAATTATCACCGGCGGCACTATTCGCTTGTCTTCCCAAACCCCTTCAAACCAAATTCGTTAGTATCCACGGTAACCGTGTCACCTGAACCATGGCCATCTAAATAAAGGAGGCCCTGACAATAAGCTGAGAGGGGCCAGTTGACTTTGTATAGTTCCAATGTTTGTGAGGCGCCAGCTTTCGAAATGACCAACCCATTTATCAGCCAGGGATGGCACTATTTTTTTTTATATAACAGTTTGAATTTACTACGCTCTTTAGAACAAAATAAACAGTGTTTAACAGTGTTCATCACCTTCTCCGAACGTATCAATACGAACGTTAGGCTCAGTGCTGTAGCCAGCCTTCTTCAAATGGTGGGGGGGAGCAACAAGGGGAGAATGTAGGACTGTAGGTCCTTCCCCCCCCCAAAAAAAAAAACTAAATAATTTTGGGTTCATGGTTGTGGCTTATTTTATAGTTGTGTTATGTATAAATGTGGGACCCCTGCTGTTAATTTTGGGCCTCCTTGCCTCCTGGGCGTGGGTGCCTTGCAACCTTTGCATCCCCCTTAATTGCGGCAGTGGTTAGGCCAGATTTCGCGCTGCTTGTGAGCCAGTAACAGGGTAAAATATATAGATAATGTCACTCTTTCTCTGACAACTGTAAACATTCGGATGAAACTATTACCCGCCTTCAATGATTTTCTAACTCGAATAAAAAACTATTCCTATTTGAGTTGCGCTAATTAATGAAGGGTCGAATGCTCGCGCCATCTCGCGGCACCATCGTCAATGTATTCGTGGGACCTACTTTATTTAGAAGGCCATTTCTGAGCGCATGAATACAATTCCCGTAATGCTTCTCTGTCCTTCTCCTACGATTCCGCTATGGCCCATCAGCCACTAAACGTTTAATGATCATCGCTTCGCAACTTAGCCAACCGAATTTGATCAGCTGGGAAACCAAGATCGGTCAATTGCTTGGCGCTAACATTTCCTTCGAGAAACTCGAGTTTTACTTCGAATTCCCTTGCTCCCCCACCACAAACAAATAGGCCCCTACGCTTTACTACTAACAATGGGGACATGAATTGACTTTACAAATTCCGTGGGTTTACCGCAAAACAAAACCCCTAGGTTTATGCCTCCCTCGTGTTTTCCTATGTGCCTGGGGATAAATTTACCAGACACCGTAAATATTGACTATTCTTATTCCCCATAAGTGAACCGCGTAGAGACAACGTCTTAGGGACTTGTTGGGGGGGGGGGGGGGATGTCACGGTAACACGGATAAGTAATTCCTCCCCTCCCAACTCAAAAAAAATCCTCCATCTTCTCGTGGTTGGTGGTGGCCGTGTTGGTCGTTTGTGGAACTGGTGCATCACCAGAGGTGAATTTTAGGGGCTGGGGGGAGGATATTGAGGCTTTATGGCGCGTCGACAGCTAGGTCATTAGCGCCAACCTTGGTCACAATGCAGTGGTCCGGGTTACCACTGAGTCAACAAATTACAGAGATGTTAACCAAACTCCAAATCTAGATCTTATCATATATCTGTATGATAAAGCTGACGTATCCGACTGTATCTGACTCTGTCTGAAATGGGACGACTTTTTTTTTTTTAGTTGTTGTTGCTAAACCTTTACTCCTGGTTCGTTGTGGGCAGTTTCGTCGCTCCTCAGTTATTTCAAGATGAGGCTTATTTTCCGAATCAAACTTTGATCGTTTTTTTTTTGGGGGGGGGGGGGGGTGTGCAGCCCACCCCCCCCCCCCCCCCTCTCCACACTTTCGGCCACGTATGGCCATCAGTTATCAGATTAGGGGTTTGAATAACATCTCTGTAATGTGTGGTGCAGTGACAACCCGGACCACTGCACTGTGACTGAGGTTGGCGCTAATGACCAAGTTGTCGAGGCGCCATTAAGCCTTAATCCCCCCCCCCCCCCCAATCAGTTATCAGATAGCTCCGTATAAAACCACCACCTCACCAATATATATTCCCAATAAACTTGTGTAGGGATGTGAAGGGCCCTGCTTAAGCACTTTCCCCAACGAATTATTTTTCCGAAGTCTAAAGAAACTTTGGTTAATGATGGTACACTATGGTACTGTGTTTTTGTTTTCAGTGGCACGTAGAAAAACAAACTCCCGCTCACACCGACTCTTGCGTGTTTTAGGGTTATGACGATTCATCAAAACTTTAACCATTATATTTTTCTTTTTCCGCTTCTCAAAATCCACTGCATATGAAAAAAAAAACATGAAATGTAAGAACTGTAATAATTGTGTTTTTGAGAAGATTAGAAGTTTTAGATGTACTCATATGCCGTAGCATTCATATAATAATTTTATGTGATGTTACGGCAGAGCGACTGGGATGGAAAGCGACTGGGGCAGTGGTGGTTTACGCTCTTTAATTTGAAAATTCTTCGCTGAATATTGACAGCAAAGTTATGTAGGTTTGGAGTTGTTGGCCATCCATGCGGTAAAATCAGTATCAAATTGCAACGTCCCTCTCCCACCCCACCAGGGAACTTAAGCCGCCTAGATACGAACGTACGCCTTCAATGTATAACAGCGAAAAACTAAGACCCAGCGCGAGCTTTGTGAGGGGGCCCCGAGGACCCCGAGCAAAGCGGGCAATCACAGCCCAGTGGTCAGCGTCGTCGGCTCCAAACCATGAGAATGCCGGTTCGAATCCGAGAACCGAACAGAGTCCCTAAAAAAAGGGTCTGAAAGTTTTTTTCAGGTTGTTATGGGTTATTACTTGATTTTGGTTACCATTCAGCCAGATAGAATCCAATTACAGAATGTGAAAAAAAGAGCACAAAAAATGCAATTTACAGAAGAGCGTGAGATAAAAACACAAAGTATAAAATTAAACAACAAAACTGTTAAAAAAAAAGAGAGAAAGTTAAAAAAAATAGGATATGCGACAAGTAAATATAATCAAACAATATTGAACTAAGAAGGAGAAGATTGCAACTCCGGTGTGACATTGACGAGCAGTTTCGTTCAAAAAGAATATCATCTATAATTTTGAAAGTAATTATAAGTACACTGAAGGCGTATATTCGTCTGGTTGCTAAAGGAATTCGGTAAAGCTGAATATACTTTGAATTGGAATAATGCATTTTTTTTTGTTGTACCCCAAGAGCTTAAAGGGACACCCGGCCTGCCTTATAACATTCCGCCTGCCATATAACAACCACACGCAGATGACCATCCGTGCATTTATTACCGCCAAGGTCAACTGA
Organism: Lithobius niger; assembly: GCA_023313725.1. NCBI lineage: Eukaryota > Metazoa > Arthropoda > Chilopoda > Lithobiomorpha > Lithobiidae > Lithobius > Lithobius niger. The sequence continues at coordinate 9,600 of JAHWFP010009124.1, forward strand.
GACAGTAGCTGCGCTCTTCGCAGCGACGAACGCAGCTATACTGTACCAGTTGGCTCTAGAAATGGTACACGAAAAAGTATCAACTTAAAGATTCTGTCGTCACAAATCGGAATGATATTCGTATTTTAAAATCACACTGTATAATTTTTTTTTGGCTAGTATAGTATAATTTTTCTTCGGCGATCTATTGGCATAATTAATTTTAGTTTTTACTGCATTAGTCTTTTAGATTTTTGATCTCGTAGTAAGTATTAGCAAACGTTTAAAGTTAGTACATGTGCACACACAGATGAAACTTCAAGGTCATTGTACACGCGCAAAGCATCATATACGTGTAGGATACAGTAAATAAAATTCCACAATATTCAACAGAAAATCTCGTTTCAAAACGGCTTTTTACCAAGGGATTGACTAACGGTAAGGAAATAGACCTTTGGGGCCAAAATTGATGTGGAGATCGAGAAAAATGGCGCTGGGAGGAATGGACTTTTAAAACTTTTTTGACTCCTGTCCCTTCTGACGGGTACACGCAAATCGTCCTTGTAGCTTATTCTCTGACGTCTAGCTCATTACCCACTATAATCATAAGATCTCATAAAACGCGCGTCAGTTGCGCGTCAGTTGCGCGTGGTCTCATTGCGCGTCAGTTGGGCGATAAGTCTGTCCTCCTGTCCGGTGTTTTTCAATTTTTGCAGGAGGTACAGATGTATGACAAGATTTAGATTAGGGGTTTGAATAATATCTCTGTAATGTGTGGTGCAGTGGCAACCCGGACCACTGCACTGTGACTGAGGTTGGCGCTAATGACCAAGCTGTCGACGCGCCATTAAGCCTCAATCCCCCCCCCCCCCCCCAAAACGTCGGTTTTCTTTTGCATTAAAAATTTTTTGTTCAAGTTAAAACGTGGAACGGCGGAATGTTCCAATTTCAACTTTCGTTTGCATAGCTCAAAATCCTACTGGGATGAAGCCATCCAAACGCGTATACATCACCCAGTGTATTTGGGCACAGTGGATATCGAAGACGACATATTTTTTTGAGGGGGTGCTGTTTCCTAGTTTCTCCGAAGTTAAAGACTTCTGTGTGTTATTTCTCGCATTTTATGCCGTTTTGTAGTTTCTTCCCGCCGCGTTATTTACGCACGACGGGCTTTTCGTTGTGTGTGTGTGGTGGGGGGGGGAATGGACCCCACCACTTTAACCCACATCCCCCGATGTTTTCGTTTTGTTTTTTAGCATTGTTTGTAGTAGCTTTTAAGTCAGCGCTGGAGTCGCGGAGGACGGAACTTTTTGTAAGCTGCTGGTCTGCGATATACAGTTGTGGAAAAAGAAAAGGCACAAGAACGGAGCCCTGTGGCACCCCATTGGTTTTGGAGTTAAGGCATGTCACATCCAATTTTAAGTTCTCACCTCACACAGAGCGCGGACCGCAGAGCCCAAAGGCTTTTAACATTAAGCAGATTATTTTCACGATTTTCAAATTCCTAGCTGTACGTCGGCAATGGAAACATGTATAATAGATGAACACGTCCATGTTTTCTGCCAGTGACCTAAAGCGATGCTGGCCTTAGCTAGCCACCTTCACATACAGGCTTGCACCCATGCAAAATGCAATAGATGCAACGCTCTAAAGCTGATGAAATATCTGTAATGCCTGGCGCGGAGAGAAAAAAATAGACTAAATCGCTGGAAATAATATTAAGGAAAATTGGAAATTAGCCAACAGCGGAAATCATACACTAGAAATGACGTAGTTCAGTAAGCCACCTTTATGCACTTACGTTTCGTCGGAGTGGCATGACCCGGATTCGAACCGGCTACCCAGTTCGCCCCCAGATCACTTGCGTAGCGCCTTAATCGCTATGGCCACGTCTTCCACTGGCATAAAGATAACTCGGAGAAAGACAGTAATTTTATAAATTGTAGCTATTGATGGCTAGCGATATACGCACTGTAACGAAGTAAGTTTTCTACACAGCCAATGAGAAAAGAAGTCAAAGGTCAAAAGGGACGAAAGTATAAGCAAGGTGTTGTAGTATCTTTAACGAGACTAATCTGATTATGTCCCCTCAACTAAATTGTATTTGCGCTGCGCTGTAAGTTCCCGAAGCTCAAAGAAGAACATAGCAGCTAATCGTCCTGAGTTGTCTGTGCCAGTCTCTATGATAAATATTGTCTATAATTAAACTTGCTTAACCGCCTAGAAACGACCGTACGCCTTCAACGTATGACAGCGAAAAACCAAGTCCCAGCGCGAGCTTTGTGAGGGGTCCCCGGGGACCCCGAGCAAAGCGGGCAGTCACAGCCCAGTGGTCAGCGCCGTTGGCTCCAAACCAAGAGAACGCCGGTTCGAATCCGAGAACCGACCCAAGTACGGTACTTAAAAAAAAGGGTCTGAAAGTTCTTTCAGGCGGTTATGGGTTGTTTGTATCCCGAAGTCTCGTAGAGAAATTTGTAGAGGAAACATCTAGATAGCTGAAAATATACTACAAATTAGAAATATTTGTACCGTAAATATTGGAAGACGGCGTCTAGTATGTTTATTCACTGACATAATGATAGGAAAAATGCACAAAAGCCACAAAAGTTAGTTGTTTAATTTGAATAGTTGTTTAATTTTTAATTTTAATTAAAATTAATTTAAAAAATACTTAGCAAGGTGCTGATGTTAATCATAACCAGAATGTTATCAAATGAACACGAAACCAGTTCGCACTTCAAAAGCGTACGTTTTTGAAAATCGTGATGAACGTCGAGTCACTCACTGGTCTCTATATCCCGCTGTTGTTGCTCGCTCCATTGTCATCTTGTTTGCTATTGGGATCAACCCCATTGCTCAGCAAGCTGCTGTTCCCCAGTCATTGTTTGTCGATGACTTCGGCCTGCGCTTTCGGGCAGCTCGCATGCAGACCTGCGAGCGGCAGCTACAGTTGGCGATTAACAAAGTCCAGACCTGGGCAGTCAGTAATGGTGCAAGACTGTGTGCATTCACTTTTGCCGCCAACGAACACTGCACCCGGATCCTTGCCTGTACTTGGGGCAGGCGCAGATTCCTGTTGTCCCACAGGCACGTTTCCTGGGTCTGGTGTTCGATTTCAGGTTATCTTGGCTTCCACACTTGCGCCAACTTAAAAACAAGTCTTTGCGGGCACTTAACATCTTGCGGGTTCTGTCGGGCACTTCATGGGGTGCCGATCGCACTGCCATGTTGCGCCTCTACAGAGCCCTTGTCCGCAGCAAACTTGATTATCCGTGCATGGTGTATGGTTCGGCTAGTGACTCGACTCTCCAGGTGTTGGACACTGTGCATCACAGTGGCCTGCGTGTGGCGACTGGGGCATTTCGAACTTCTCCAGTGGTCAGCCTCTATGCTGAGGCCTCGGAGCCACCTTTGGCCATTCGTCGGCGGAAGCTGGCAATTCAGTATGCTGTGCGTTTACGTGCTGTGGAATCCAGTCCTGCTTGGTCCATGGTTTTTGGGCCAGACTTGCGAGTTGGTAGACGCAGGGTGGGTAAGGGTGATTTCTGCGATAGGCTCCAGCAGTCCTGTCAGGAGATAGCCTTTGAAATGCCCAGCGTCTTGAGACTTGGGGGGATGCCAGTGGCCCATTGGCTTGTCCCAAGTGGCATTTTCATTTTCGCTCTGGCGTCCCTCCCGAAGAGTTCCACTCTGCCAGCAAGGTACTTGCAGGAGTTCCGGCGGCTGTGTTCTCAGTACGCCGGTTATCAGCGGCTGTTTACTGATGGGTCGAAGTCAGACGCTGGCGTGGCTTGTGCTTGTGTTTGTAAGGGAGTGACGGTTGCCCATCGTCTTCCATCAGGCTATTCTGTGTTTTCTGCAGAGCTCTTGGCTCTCGGTTTGGCGGTGGAATGGATCCTTGGCCTTCAGGGCACGCATTTCATTATCTTTAGTGATTCCATGAGTGCTCTGGAGTCCTTGGCGACTTACAATCCACGGAACCCCTTGACACAACGTGTCCAAGCTTTGCTTTCCCGCTTGCCTGGCCAGCGGAAAACCGTGCTTTTCTGCTGGATCCCGGGCCATGTCGGGATAGGTGGAAATGAGCAAGCGGATTCTGCAGCAAAAGGGGCCCTTTCTGGCCCTCTCGGAAGGGATCTCAGCCTTGTTCCCTCGGACGCTTTTCCAACTCTGCGTCTAAGGTTACACGCTTTTTGGCAAGCCTCGTGGGATGGACAGGACGGCAATAAATTACGAGCTATTAAAGGCACTGTTGAGGAATGGCACTCAGCGTGTCGCCGCAGTCGCCGTGAGGAGGTGGTGTTGGCCCGTTTGCGCATTGGTCACACTCGACTTACTCACTGTTTTCTTTTGCGGGGGGTTGACCCTCATGAATGTTATTGGTGTCGGCGGCCACTTACGGTCCGGCACTTCCTTGATGATTGTTGCCATCTTGATGGTTTTCGTCGTCGTTTCCATCTTCCGCATGACATTGTGCGTCAATTGGGCGATAAGTCTGTCCTCCTGTCCGGTGTTTTTCAATTTTTGCAGGAGGTACAGATGTATGACAAGATTAAGGTTAGGGGTTTGAATAATATCTCTGTAAAGTGTGGTGCAGTGGCAACCCGGACCACTGCACTGTGACTGAGGTTGGCGCTAATGACCAAGTTGTCGACGCGCCATTAAGCCTCAATCCCCCCCCCCTCGCTCCATTGCCTGTCGAGTCTGGATGTCAGCTCGTGTCGCAAGTTGGTCTATGTTCGTATACAACGGATTCGTGATGTTCATGAGTGGAATATTTTTTTCTGGAAGTATCTGATGATGACGTAAAGTCCTGAAGTGGAGGTCTCCAAAAAAGTTAGATTTAAGGAGAATAGAAGTCTTTTTTTTTTTTAAGAAATGACATGTTTTGTGGCAAAATGGTGCATGACCACTGCATTCAGCTTGTCCCTTCTGTGAGTGGCTCCTTTTTGGTCCTTGAGGCGAGTGTACATGTCTCGCCTACGCAAACAGCGTTGCATTCTAGGCACGGGATGAGTAGACGATACCACTTTGTGTGTGTTCAGGAGGGGTAGGTACCGGTGGGGGAAGGACTACTCGAGGAGGGAGAGGGGGGAATTTAGGCTTAATGGTGTGTCGACGGCTAGGTCCTTAGCGCCAACCTCAGTCACAGTGCAGCGGTCCGGGATGCCACTACACCATACATTACAGAGAGGGGAGGGTACGGCAGTGTGTGGAAGTTTGCTTTTGCACCTCGTTGAGAAAGGGGAGCCGAAGAAACGGGTGGGGTGACAGGGGAGAGGGGTGTTGCGACTGAAGGGGTAGGCATCAGTGGGTGGAGGTGGCCTGCCCTCCGCCCTGAGAAGCATTTTCAGGTTGGAGGAGAGCGGTGCCAGTGGTATCACTTCATCTTACATCGTGAATGTAGTCGTAGCACATCATCGTAGCACATCGTGAATCCTCTCACTTCTTCCTGGAAGAAAAGTAATAACGTCACAAGGCTTCCTTCTGATGTTGATCATATCATTTGTAGTTCAACGGGAGGGAACGGGATTTGGCTTTCTCAAGGTGAGCGTGTGCTCTGTCTCGATAGGAGCAGTGTTCAACAATCCTCTTCATCTCATTGTTGACAATAGCTTCTAGATGATGTTTTGGGTGACAGGACTGAAATGGGATGGCCCGTCCCGAATGGGAGGACTTCTGGTATAGCTCGAAGGACACTAATTTTCGTGCCAATAAACGGGATGCTGCCATCTTGTTCGAATTCCTGGGAAAATTTTAAGCAAGGATGCCAGGTGTTGATTACCTAGAGGTCGGCGAGAACCTCTTCAACAAAGGGGGCTTCCACATATCTTTTCCATAGGGGCAAGGTTGGAACAGGTGCACAATGTGTTCATCCACGAAGTGCATGACCACCTTGGCCAGTACTGGCGAACAAGCGTGCCCCACAGGGGTTCCTTTCACTTGTCGGAAAGTACCTCCTTTGAATGAGACATATGCTATGGAAAGAACAGTTTTAATTAGCTCGCTGTCATGACAATACGAATGAGTCATTATGGACCCGTCCAGTCGACGAGTTCAACGCATCAAGGTGGAAGGAATGGGTCAAAGTGAAAGAGTGCTGCGACATCAAAGGAGACCAGATGGGGATTCTCACACAGGTTTATACCCTCGAGCGAAACGCGTGTTCCTCTGGGTTGTGGTTCCCCAGATGTACTTTCCCAGCAAGTTCATCAGTCGATTTTCTTGAGTGGACCGTGTTTCGCCGAGCTGATGAGGCAAAGTGGGAAATTGGGTTTGTAGGGTTTAATCTGGGAGAAAATGGACGGGAGAGGGGCGTCAATAGGTGGTGCAAGTTCATTACGTTTCTCGTTGTCGATTAGTCTCAGCAAAACCAACTTACGGTGGTTCGCCTCCTTCTGACGATGAACATACAGTCCCTCATTATAATCAATGTCTTGATAAATTCCCGCTCTTCTGACTTTCTCCAACACTCACGCGCCGTGGTCATGGGTATCCATCTCAATAGTGTCGTTCGTTTTATCGGAATAGCAAATAGTGACGGAAGGCCGAAGAGCTTTGCAAGCTTCCAGCTGCTGTCTTGAGAGGTTGGGTGTTTATCTTGGTGGTCTCTTGAGGATATCAGACGGTAGGTGATGGAGGTGTTTGGTGTCCGTGTGTACTTGGAGAGAATGAATTGAAGGTCAGCAGTGAGGTGGAAAATAAGTCATGTGTTGTATGGGATTGGGGAGGGGTTTGTATGGCACAAAACTTCTGGTAAATCAAGAATAGGCAGACCTCTGTGCTGCAGAAAACTGTGTAGAGGAAAGATTATTGATCATGCAAGGGTTGGCAGATGCGGCTGGGAACAAATGAATAAGTTGGCTACAATCAAAGCGCATTTAAAGAATAAAACAAAATCATAGTCACAGTGATAAATCCTTCTCTAACAACGCATAATATAAAGGAAAACTGGAAATAAGCCATAAGCGAAAATCATACACTAGAATAACGTAGTACAGTAAGCCACCTTTATGCACTTACGTTTCTTCAAGTGACGTGGCCCGAGTTCAAACTGCCAAACCGGTCCATAAAGATAACTCACTGGTCAGGGTTGTGACGTTAATAACGGGTTCAGTGAGTAATCTTTATGACAGTGGACAAGTGGTGTATTGGTAAAGACGTTACGGCAGTGATCTAGTGGTGGACCAGTTCGCTGGTTCAAATCCGGGTCATGTCACCTTTTGCTGTTAGATTCGTGACGGACTGCTCACACTGCGTATATACGCACTGCTGAACGAAATCGCAAGTTACGGTACTGCACAATGCATCCCACTGTTTTGACCCCGTCGGACTTTTTGTTTTGCGGACACAGGCTTAAAGACAAGCATAATACAAACCATTAGCAATTCATTCCCAATTTTCCGCATGCATTCTAGGCTATATTTGTGGATTCGTAACTCTGTAAATTGGCTTCGGGAATTTTGATCTCAAATATCAAAATTAATCACAAAATAGTGCACAACTGAAAAACTGGTGCAGAAAACGACACGTATATGCGTGCGCGGTGTATCTGTTTTTCAAATTACGGTTGAAGACTATTAAAAGGACAAAATCAGCCAGTAATACAACCGTCTGACTCTTCACTGTTCTTTCATATCCGATTGACATAAGTTTGACTTAGGACTCCATTCTTACAGGCACAGTTTTGCAGAGAGGAGGTTGATTTTCATTGTTCTAATGTCATTTGTTTAATGTTGGGGGGCGGGGGAGGCAATACATCTCTAATGTTCAGAGAAAACCTGGTAGACCCGGTCTCACTAACACATTGTTATGGTCATTTCAGACAGTGGCTAACCTCCTGGTTCATGCACGACTGCGATGTTAAACATGCGCAAGGTGACACGATGGTTGCACGACTCTCGTATGCTGCGGGACCCGGGTTCAGATCTGGCCTCAACAACCTCAAGCATTTTCGGGAAGAGAAGGCCCCATGCATGCTTCGTGCTCGTGTCGATTGTGGCATATAAAAGATCCAGAAATCCATTTGGAATTACCTAGCAAAATTGCCCCTTTCTCTTTCTGGTGCTATGGCTTTGGTTGGGAGCGCATCAAACTTTCAGCGTGCCAAACTACAGTACAAATGTATAGAGATTATACCTTTTTTTTCAAAACCATTCCAGGACGAAACAGTAACCTAGACAGTCTAAGAAGCCCTTGGGGCGCCAGGAATTAGATCACTGGTGCGTGGTACGTCGCCATTTGTTCCCTTGCTGCATTGAAGCTTAGTATGCGTCTCTTTCTGTTTCGTGGTTGCACTGTCGTTATTATTGTTGTATTATCCCCTATTGTTATTATCACATGATAGCATTGTTGCAACTGTGATACTAGGCCATTGTTGTAATTACCTTACTGCAAGTATGGTATTGGTTCGGAGTAGTGTTGTATTCGCTCACTTGATGGCGCCACTACCACTGGCAAACTTGGGCAAGTCAGTACATGCCCGGACATGCCTCAACTTGTTTCAACGCGTTAGCATTGTTGTAGCAAGGCACTTTGGGAGAACTGCTGCGTACAAAAGGCAGCTGTTCGAACACCTTGCCCCTCACTTCGGGCTGAGGCGCAGTTGCAGCCACACCGCACGTTGAGTGCTGCGTTCCTAAACCTCGATCTCGCCCACATGCAACCTGTGATTGGCTGACACCAAAAGCGACCTTGCACCACCAGTTACCGCCAATTCGGGTGAACGACCTCGTGGCCATTAAACTGCAGAATATACTACGTCATATGTGAGTTTTCTTCATCCTTCTACACCCTTCTTCAAGCCCAGCCCAAACCAACGCTGCAGGCATCCCAGTGAAAGAAGACTTGATATATGCAGTTACGAAGCACTCTAAAAAAAAAACCAAACATTGGGTGCCTTCGAAAGTTAACCCGGTTGGATAAAGCAAAAATAACTCTCGTTGCTTCCACACGTCACGAATTAGTAGCATTTTAAACCCAACATCGTCACCAGAACGCTTCATCAACATATCGACTCTCATTCACGTAACAGCAATAAACTACAAGGCATTTGGAACAGCAAGCAGGAGTTTGTTTACGCATTTGCTGCTAAGATACGTTGAAGATTTAATCACTATTTTCTGAAGCTTATTTTATAGAATTATAACACCGAATACGACGTAAATTCGCCCACCTGACACAGTGAATTAATGCAAGTAAATACAAGGGTATCCCCGTGTTTCTGATTGGCCGATAGTCGATTCGTTTGCAGTGTTACCCCCATTGTTCCTCCAGTTACCTTCACTAACCAACTTCGGTGAGCATGAATTGTTCGGTTGTGTGGTTTACTGCCTGAAGCATAATTTGAATGTTATGTGTACAGGTAAACGTCTAATATTAAGATAGATCAGGGGATTACGACGCGACATCTCGTACGATCTACACGATTAGTACATGCAACAGCGTATTTCTTCGCAACCTGAGTGACATACGTCAATTTTCAAAGGCACCCATTGTGGACGTTAGCAGTGCTCAGATTCTATACAAAGGAGAATGCAGAAAAAAAATTGATTGAAGATTTATTCTCTCTCAGTCCACAAGCCAAGGGTTACGAACATAATAAAACAAAATTTCAAATAATGGTCAAATTGGAAAATGTTTTCCTTATTACCACTCAACGTAATTTGAACTCGTTACTGACATCATTTCCAAAATGGTGCATCTGGAAGTTGCTCAGGTTCAGGTGGTCTGAGCTTCTATTTATTTTACTGCTTGTAAGTATTGCTTAGGGTTTAGCTTATCTTTGAAGCTTTTATAGTTTCACACACATTACTATATGATTGTTTTTAGGTGACCAAGCACTAAACGTTAAGTGGTCGAAAATTAAAAATTGTACCTAGTCTTACCATGACCTGCAAAATAAAACTACACGTATTATTGAAAAAATTCCTCGTATTATTGAGAAAACTTCAGTATTATTAACGAAACTCCAGGTATTATTGAAAAAACTTCAGGTATTATTAACGAAACTCCAGGTATTATTGACAAAACTCCAGGTTTTATTAAGAAAACTCCAGGTATTATTGACAAAACTCCAGGTTTTATTGAGAAAACTGCAGGTATTATTAACAAAACTCTAGATATTGAGAAAACTCCAGGTTTTATTGAAAAAGTGGCAGGTATTATTGACAAAGCTCCAGGTATTATTGAGAAAACTGTACCTGATAGAACTTTAAAGTCATGATCAGTTTTCTGAGAAGTTTGTTTGGCGTATTTGAAGGTCACAAATTTAAATTATAGCGATGAAAGTAGGCCTACCCGAGGCGTAATTTAATTATCTTTCATTTGCAGCGCTGCTCCTATCTTTGTAGGTCTACCTTATATGCCGAGGTACACAGACGCAGCGTACGTTTTTAATGATGTCGATTTTAGAGCTAATTTTGCAAAGCTTGGTATTAGAGTCGGAATTGTGTCGGAGTTGTGTTTGTCAGGAAGCTACTTTTTTAACAGCTAATTTCGTTTTTTTTTTAACCTTTCATCAGCCAATCCAATCAGTACTTAACTTATTAAATATTAATGATCATAAAGAGAAGAAAAAGGATTACTTAAACCGACGACAACAGACTTTGGACGAATTAAAGTGCCTTGCTGCATGATGAGTTGTTGTTGAAAATAACGATGAGTTACAGATGTTTCTGCCGGCAAATTTTTAAGCAGTAAATGCGAGAGTCACTAAAGAAGGCTGCAATAAAGGAGAAATAATTTCACAACTGCCGCACAAGTTGAATTTCTGAAGCCATATTCTTACACAGTGTATTAAAACAGGGCCGTACCGAGGGGGTCGGGCTTAAAGTGATGCCCATTTTCCCCCACGAATTTGACAATTTGTGACTACACATAACCGAAAACCGAACTGGGGATGAAACCATCCAAGCCGTATAAACTGCTGACTGTGACTGAGGTTGGCGCTAATGACCAAGTTTTCGACGCGCCATTAAGCCTCAATTCCCCCCCCCCCGTATAAACGTAGCAACAAAAGGGGTTTTGAGCAATGTGAGATTTAGGTTTTGCTATACTGTAGGAAACGAAAGCGCCATGCACCAGCCTCTTTGTACCTTAATATTAACAGGTTGTTGACTTGAGGTAGTAGCACATCCAATTTAAGGCCCGTATTCTGAACGCTGACTATAAAACTCGTACTAGACTTGAAATGACGTCACACCTATTTAGTACTGCCATTCACCACCAGAACTTCTTTTAGATACATTTGAAAGAAATCGGGTGGTGAATGGCACTTAAATAGGTGTGGCGTCATTTCAAGTCAAGTACGATTTTTAGTCAGCGTTCAGAATACGGGCCTAAGTTTCTTACCTCACCACATAGCCTAAGGCTTTCATCATCATATTGATTTTATTTTCTTGGGTTCCAAATTCTGCGATGGTAATCGACAAGTATTTTTTCAGCAGACCGCAAGGGGATGACTTTACCACTCCACAAATTAAAAAAGCTTTCAGTTACATAAATAATTCTGCAAAGAAGCACTCGCTATATAGCTAATGTTTGGAATGTCTGATGCACATGTGAAGCGTTGGTTATTTTTCGAGTGGGCCAAATCCTGCCAATCTTTTATGCGAAATAAGGAACGAATGTGCACGGCAATACCTGCAAAGAATGATATTAACGAGCAGGTATTTGCAAGTAATCTATCGTAAAATAAAAATAAAATTTAGGGAGAATTTCGTTTCGTTGATTTTTTTTTCCTTTTCCTTATTCTGACATCCCATTTTTAAACCTCGTCGGTGTAGTGTATAGTTTCACACACGCGGACTCTCGACACCAAGAATGTCATCACTCGAATTACGCACGCGGCTTTCCTAGCAACAAACTTTTCTGCATAGCAACCAAACAATCTGCCACCAAAACTCTCGCTTGCGGGTTACTAGAATTTTTTTAGGGAACCAAACCAAAACCGGGTTTCTGCTTGCGGGTTGGTGTGCGCTCAATAATGGATCCACGGAAAAATATACGGAAACATTTTCAAAAACACAGAGGCCATGCACAAGTGACGTCACGTAAGTGGAACATAAGGAGACCAATACACTGCCCAAAAATTATGTATTTCCTGAGACTCATTTCAAAGTTTTTTTATTTCTCGTTTTCCTTTGGTTGTGTATTTTTTGTTTCACTTTCCTTTGTTTCATAATTGTATCTATCTATATTATTAAACCGCAAATTATCCGGTATGCAAATTTGGTAGGCTGGCTTTACCATTTTACCATCACACTAAACAATTTTACAGGCAATTATTTAAAAATTTGTAATCCTCGGTGATTTGGTAGCGTAAATCACTTCCATTTTTACTTCATGGTAAATAAGTGTTGGTAAACGATCATAATTTTGAATTGGATAATAGACAGTGCCTTCTGTGATTATCTTTTATTAATGTTTTCTACGTTAGGCCTAACGCGAATGCAAAGGCGACAAAACACGTTACATGCCTTAAAATGGAGGTTTTCTCTAGGAAATCCCTCGAAAGAACGATTGACAGCATGCAGGGACTGGGTCGTACGTCAGGCGGAAATTGCAGACTAGTTGCTTGGGGTGCAAGATGGTTCGGTAATCACTTTGAATAAATGATAAATGGTTTTGGGGCTGTATGAATGCTTTTAAGTAAAATATGTATATCACCTTTCCTGTCTAAAATAATGTGAAACAAAAACATTCAGCACACAAT
>JAHWFP010009126.1:3445-20108 GCA_023313725.1 Lithobius niger
CGCGGTTTTTTTTTTTCACTGGACCATCGGCTTTTTACCATTCTGTGGCTGCAGCTTTATTTTTACTGTAGTCCCACCACCACGGTTTTCATTTTGATGCAGATGACAACACATGAAACTTTTGTATAGGAATGCGACAACCCCCAAGTAAATGAAAAGATAATCCCATAACAAAGCAGCTGGACGGGTTTATTTCGTTAGGCTGGGAGGGGAAGGAGGAAAAACGTAGTCAGTTTGCCACGCTTCGCCAGCATACGAGATTTCTCCTGAAAATGTTGGCTCTTTAGTACGGATTTAATAACGATTTTAAAAGCGTTTTATACATATTTGTTGCTTTGCCTGTGCGACAAATGTGAAGGGTTTGTTCCCGACTTTTTTTTTGTTTCTTGATAGTCTTTCAAATACGAGAAATTAGCACCTCAAATCAGGCGTTCTACCATACCCAACCATTGAGCCCGTGCCTCTCTGCCACTCGTAGTGGGTTATGCGCATGCTCAACCCCTCTTTCCGGAGTTAGTCGAACTCCCTTATAGCAACCCTGTTGCAATGCATCAAGCATTTACCAGTGCTGCTGTTCCAAACCCCCAAATCTTCAACATGCTCACTTTCTTTCAAGATCGTTCCATTAAGCATGTACTGGAAACGAGGTACATCCTTAATATACCCTTACCTAAAAACCTGGCACTTTTTTGGATTAAATAATATGCAGTTTTCTTGCTCCCACTGAAAAAGTGTGTTGAGGTCCTCCTGCGGTAGTAGGCAATCCTCAATTGTCTTCACAGACTTATGCGCCTTGAGGTTATTGGCAAAACCATTGATGATCGACTTGATGTTCTTCTTGATATCAGTGATGTAACAGAGGAAGAGAAACGGCCCGAGGACACTTCCCTGGGGAACACCACTTCCAGTGTCGGCCCACTCAGAAGCAACATTGTTAAACGCCACTCGCTGCATTCTCCCAGTTAGCCAATTTCTGTTCCACCTCAAAATGGGAAATGGAATCCCCATACGATCCAGTTTAATGATGAGCAAGTCATGAGGGACAGAATCAAAGACCTTGCTCAAATCCAACAGCACACAGTCAATCCTCGCCTTGTCATCGACTGCATGTGTCCAATCATTTACAGCAGAGCACATTTGTGGTGGTAGATCTACCTCGCTGGAAGCCATGCTGCAGCTCCCCAGAAATATCTTGGGTTTGCAGGCCCTCAGCCAAAAAGTCTTTGATGAACCTCTCAAGGATTTTACCCATCACACAGGTCAGACTAATTGTCCTGTAGTTGGTTGCCTGGCAAGTGGGAGTGACATTCGCGCAAGACCAGTCAACTGGAAGTGAGCCAGGAGCAATGGAACGATTCATAATTTTAGTCATTGGATGTCCCAGGGGTTTGCAGGCCTCTCTCAAGATACGACTGTGTATGCCATCAGGACCCATAGCTTTTGCAATCAGGAAACGTAGCTTTTGCATTAGGGAGGTTTCCCAGCATTTTGGTAAAGCGTCAGCACACATTTCAAGAGCCCCCGCTCGCATGGAGGTTCATGAGCAGGTTCCTCCAGCATGCTGGTATTGGTCTTCCCTTCCTTCTAACGGCAGTTGCAAAAAGTTGGTTAAATGGCCTAGCAATGTCCCCATCGGTCGTCCAACACTCGCTTTGCTCATCATGTAGCTCTTTGCACTTGTGATTCATCTTCTATTTAACCCGATTGCAATAAATGTAGAAGTACTTGAGGTTAGTTTTCTTGTCCTTGCAAATGTTGCATCTCATAATCTGCTCTAGCCTTCCTAATTGAGCACCTCACTAATAGCCTACCTAACTAATAGCCTAACTAATAGAGCCTTGGCTTGCAAATTTTCAACAACAATATGTGACATATACCATACAAAACCAAGCTTCACAGATCACGGTTGTGTTCTTGTTGTTTGTTGGGCTCCATGTAGATTGCTGAGATGATACTTTAGTCTCCTCCATGTAGTGCGTACAGATCAATGGTTCAAATGATCCCAACCAAGGTCGAGTGGAATGATAGTATTAGGAAAGGTTTGACCAGAACCGAACTCATTAAGTTCCCCCTCCCGCCTAAAAAAAAAACAACAAAATAAATAAATAAAATATATAAGGTTAATGGGGGATCTTCAGGTTTGATGTGCTCTTGTGCGCATACACAAAAGTAGATCAAATTCATTGAGTTGCCTTAATGCTAAACGGTACTTTTTTCTGGGTTGGGAAGAAGTAATCATATCAAAAACCAAAACTGGTAAAAGGGGCCGCCAAGTTCCGAACGGTTCGGCTCTTCAAAGGAGTGATATCAACACTCCAAAACATTCGCCAAGTTAATCGTACTGCTTAATAGTTCGAAGATTAAATGAAAACTAGAACATTGCTACGTTCGGTAGCAATGTTCAAGTTTTCATTTAACCTTCGAATTATTAAGCGGTGCGATTAAGTTGGCGAATGTTTTGGTGTGTTGATATCACTCCTTTGAAGGGCCGAAAAGATCGTCCAACGGTTGGATAAGAAACACTTGCATGTTTTCAAGCATGCTTTGGCCACCTTCATTTAGACACACGCTAGTGTGTCACCGCCAAGTAATAGTAGATCATCCGATTGTAGACATCCGATTGTTAAAAAATGATTGTTGATGAAATAAAGGCAGCCTTCACTAGCAGACTGTGTCTTTTAACTGAAACCAACTTATACCTGATTTCAGCATACCTGATTTCAAACTGAATTATCTGCCCCATGACGATAAAAGGGACAATTTTGGTGGAAAGAAGATCAGGAAACAAAAATGCACATCGTCAGCACAGGTGGGAACATGTTTGTTTATGGAGAAAAAGTGTCCTCAATAACGTGACGTGGACATTTTATTTTATGTAGACTTACTGTTCATGCAGTCAAGTGTAAGTGGCGAGTAATTTTAAATAGCTGGTGAGTTGATTAGTTTTAGTAATCTTCGTCTGCCACCATAATATTAGAACTGTATGAACATTTACCATTCTGTGAGTTTGTAGTATGTGTGTAGATGTGTATGTGTATATGTGTGTATGTGTGTAGTTTGTAGTATGTGTGTTTGTAGATTGAATTGAATGATTAACGTTAACCACGGGAGGGCCAAGTGAAGGGGGATTTGCTGATTGAGTGAGCGAAGCGAGTGAAAATCAGCGTTTGTTAGCCAGTGGTCTCAAAAATCGGGTTTAATAAACTTAAGCATGTGAAACATTGGCATACATTAAGCCAAACAGTGTCCATTTGGCTGGCGTAACGGCTAATTGGGCAATGGCAAACGTAAAAATTATGAATTAGAAAATTTATAGACACTCCAGACAAAAAAGGTACAGGTGACTATTAGATAGTGGAATTCTTTGTATTCACAGGCCTATGAAAGTTGTGATATCCATCCATAACCAAAACTGGTATAAGAGCATCCGCCAAGTTTCCAAAAAGGGTTTTTCCAGAAAAAAATTAAGACTGAAAAGAATTAAATATCAATTTCCAAAAAATATATGTTTATATAGGAAATAATTGGGCCAATAATGTGTTTACCATATTTAACCACAACTGTTTTAACACTATATCTCGTAAAAGGAACTTAGCATACGTTTTTCCAAGTATAGGCCTATGCCGACTTTGTTATTTTAATTTAAGTGTCCTCGCATTATTTCGGCCTAGGAAATATTCATAGTGTCCTGTCAAGGTTTACATAATGTCAAAAATTATTCAAGGTGCACACAACAACGTGTTCACACAAAATACACTTAAAGAGGCTGTCCTTCTTTACTGCAGACTCAACAAATTTAACACTCTAAATCTCTGTTCAAGCAAATGTCCCACAGTTCGGTTCAGCTTGGAGATTTAAATAAAGTGTTAAACGCACTTGTATTCCTGCTGATTCAACACAAATCCAACACTCTACATCTCACAGTTCAAGCAAAAACGCACTTGTATTCCTGCTGATTCAACACAAATCCAACACTCTACATCTCACAGTTCAAGCAAATGTCCCAAAGTTCGGTTCAGCTTGGAGAAAAAGTGTTAAACTCATGTAAATTCCAAAACTATGAGTTTGTGGTCGTCTCAGAATTACGTCAGTAATTCATGTATTTAAGTATAACATTGATGTCGCATGTGAAAACATCAGGTCAATTAAACACACCAACGGCGGTGCCATCTAATGTCAGATGCACAAAAATGCACTGCCTCGTAGCCTAGCGGCACATACGGCACATACAGGCACATACAGGTTAAAGGGTGACAAGCATTCAGAACATTCTGTCACTGAAAAGGGTAGCCTCGCATTTCATCACTGACAGAAAACAAACAAACCCTTTCACATTAAGTTTGGTTAAAGTTTATTTTAGAGTTCAGCCTTGTTTCGAAGGTCGTTTAGGACGTTTGCCTGACCATTCTCCCGTTTGACCGACTTCTTGTCTTTTCTTGGCACCCCATCACAGTCTTCATAACCAGCCGTGGTTTAGTGAACAAACCGGTGTCGTCAGGGCGCTATCTAGGTAGAGCTTCGGAGGTCGTTGCGTTGTAGAGTAGGGGGTCAGCAAAAATTGAGGGTATGCACTTGGTGATTTTCCCCCTAAAGCGTCCTCGCATCCACCCACTCACCTCGATGCCCTGGAAAACAGCTCTCTTTCCGTGTTCCGTGTAGGGAAACTAAGCTGCAGGCGAAATAATTTGACCGTTTTTAGATTGCAGTTCAGTGACGCTCTTCAATTTCCAGAAACAAAATAAGAAGTAAATAAATGTTAGGATTCCACCTTTAGTCCATGGAGGGGTAGTCTCTGTTTGATTGGCATGTGTAGTCCCTCGTAATGAACTTGGCGACAGCCCATAAGTTCATGCTCCCAGTCGTAACAGGTTACCAAAAACTCCGTTACAGGTGCGATTAACTTGGCTAATAGGATAACCTTGGCGGCCTTTTCCTGGTTGAATGATGATATCACTACTTTGAAAGGCCGACCCTTTTTGGAAACTTGGCGGCTGCTCTTATACCAGTTTTGGTTTTGGGTGGATTATTAATACAGCAAAACCAAAACGTCCAACCGAACCATAGTTTAATTAACTGAACAAAAAACGGCTACGCCGTTTAGAAAAAAAGGATTAGAGCTCGTATCCCCATACTCACAGCTGTCAAGGAACACGAATAAAAGCGGATTAGAGTTCACTCGAACGCAACGAACTATAATTTGAACTCCAATTCCAGGTAACAAGGATATGTTTTACTCAATGGTTATGTCAGAAAGTGTATACTTTGTATTTGAAATGTTTAATGTTTGTGCATGTGCATGCACTTAATTTGTGTATTATAGTGGCTTTTTCAAAATTTGTCTGCGTTTTACATTTTAAGTCTGATTCTTGTGAGTGGCTATATGTGCATTTTGTGTGTAGGCTGGCATGTGACAATCCTTGTTTCCTGGAATTGGAGTTCAAATTATAGTTCGTTGCGTTCGAGTGAACTCTAATCCGTTTTTATTCGTGTTCCTTGACAGCTGTGAGTATATGGGCATACGAGCTCTAATTATTTTTTCTAAACGGCGAAACAGTTTTTTGTTCAGTTAATTTGTTGGCTTTTTTCTCTTCATTTTTATTGTAATAGCTGCGGTGTGGTCTATCATGTGAACAGTATGTCCACTGTACACCCAATATTGTTGCCGAAAAAACGAAACATTAGAAATGCGTATTTCTGTTCAGGTTCTGCCCAAGCTTTTTTCCATGTTTGTTATTTGATGGCAACACACTAGCGTGTTTGTAGAATACCAACTGATGGATAGTTGATTCTGCGTTGTTGCAAGCAGATGCAGTATTATGGCAAACAATCGCGGTAACAATTCAACTAGCTTCCCTAAGCCTGCATTGAAGAAGTAAATAAATCGCAGAGTCATGTCGGCCGTCCAATTTTGAGGCCGACTTTCCACCAGACGGTTTAAAACTGAAAGATTAAATCGAAAACCGACACCATTTCATTTTGGTTCTCGACAACGATTGACTATATTTAATGGAGCCGCCCCAAAGCTGCTACGACAATGTTACTTTCCCCGTGCCCGAGCATCGTTGCATCTTGTTCGAGTGAGCTACAGACAGACTCGGCAGCAGGGATCCGCTTCTTGCAATCGGCTTCCAGGCAGTTGGATGTTAGTCATCCGCTGGCTGTGGAGATCGGCCTGAAATTGGTGAGTGCTGTGCAGCGGGGAATCAGGGTGTTAGTGAGGTGGGTTCCGGGCCACGTTGGGCACTTCGGGAACGAAGTTGCGGATGGGTTAGCTAGGCAGGGGTTCACGGAGAGGGGCAATGTTCCCAGTGACTCCAAGGGACTTGTTGCCAGTGCTGAGGTGGGTATCTGCTAGGGACTGGCTGGAAGAATGGAATGGTAGTAGCATTGGCCGGCCTCTTTATGACATCCACCCAACCGTTGCCTCTCCGTGTGGCTAGGATGCTCTCTCCAGGAGGGCTGCGGCGCTAGTGTCCAGGCTCAGGACCGGGCACGCACTGCTGAATGCTCACAAGCATGGGCTGGGCATCAGCGTCTCTCCGATCTGCAGGTGTGGTACGGAGCCTGAGACAGTGGGGCACTTTCTTTTGGTGTGCCATCATTGGGCGGCCTTCCGGGGCCGGATTCTGGGGGAATGGGAGGGTGACTTGAGGGAAATTTTGGGCGCCTCCTCGCACAACGCCGGGACATTATCCACTCTGCGGCAAGTTGTTAGATTTTGTGGGCAGACGGGTAGGTTTGGCCGGACTCGGAAGTGACTCTGGGGAATTCTGGCAAGCACGGGGTAAATACTGTAATTGTTAATACAGCCAAGCTGTCTGTAACTGTGTATAACTGTATCACTGAATAGGTTAAGTTGTAGATTAAGTTTTAGCGTCGAGCTCGTATGCTCGTGTAGTGAATTAAAAGTAAAAAGTGAGCTACAATCCCATGTTGTGCTCCTCGTCTATCATTTCCCCATTGTTACATGTTGCAGCATTGTAACATTTTGACATTGTTAGCCGCTCCTCCGCCTCCGGTCCACTTTTTGAAAATTCTCGTGCGCAAACGAACTCTAATAAGCATTGCCTGCCGGCTGTGCTAATAATTCAATTCAATTTGTTTATTATGGGTCTCGGCCCTAAGCCACGCACCCAAACTCATTCTAAATTACAAAATACGTAACCACCAAGCACCAAACTAACATCACATTTCCATCTAGTCACATACCAGACACATCTAGAACAACACAGCACCACAAATTGTCCAGCTACATGTCCACCATACCCCACCACATCACATGACGTAGGAGAGGGCGGAGAGAGCACACACTACAGCCGTATTCCCGTCGCAACACAGTATCTGGCTAACCGACGCAACTTTCGCAAGGGGGATGAGCCTGCCGATGTAGACAGCAGCAAGTGGACAGTTGGCAACTCCTGTGTCCACGTGAGGATCGCGCAACGCTGATGCGCAAAAGACGGACAAACAAGGATGAAGTGCTCTGGTGTCATGTCTACACCACACACCGGACAGAACGGATCAGCTACCCATCCGATCCTGTGCCGATGTGCACGCAGAAGAGAATGTCCGGTCCGTAATCTGGACAGCAATTTCGCGTCCTGATAACTAAGTTTGTCTAATACTGGATGAAGATCACAAGTCGGTTGAATTCGAAACAGGCCTCTGCCTGTCGACGATGCCGCCCACATTTCTTGCCAGTTGCTGATAAACCAGCGTCGAAGGAGTGGCCGCCTTGCCTTTGGTGAAAGGACTGGCACAACCTCTGTTGATTCCTGATAGACCGCTTCACGTGCCAAGCCATCAGCCTGTTCGTTCCCGTGAACACCACTGTGCCCACGGATCCACCTAAATGCTACAGTGCTACGTTGCATTGCAACCCAAAACTTCCAACCGATGGAGTAGATCAATGGGTCGTCCACCTCAAGTAGTTCCCAAGAGCGCTGCAAATTTCTTATGCTGGAGAGCGAGTCGGTGCAAATGGAAAACGAAGGGAGATCCAGGTCTAATGCAACATCCAATGCGACCGATATGGCCACTTTTTCACAAACCGTGCTAGATGTCGCCGCAGGCATGCACCGCTTGAGTGAAAGTTTCAGAGACGGTACACTCACCCCAATTCCACCTTTCAGTGTGGCCGGAATAAAAGAGGCGTCACAAAAAACGTCACAATCGACGTACACAGACTCAAACACCTTCAAAACATCCGGACACCACTTCCATGGACTCTGAGGACTCACCCTGCCAACAGTGAAACAGTGCTCAGAAATCTGAAGCAAGGTGGTTACACCATGCCCAGCCACACCAAGCAAGTCTCGCGCCCTGTCATTAAGTTGCCTGTAATCCGCCAAGATTTGCCCGACCGGGTCTGCTACACCCCTGCTTAGGTTCCGCATGCACAGGAATGCCAGGAGTTCTCTCGCACGGTAGTCTAGGGGTGTTTCCCCGCACTCCACCCAGAGCGCCTGCACTGGTGTCGAGACCATGCAACCCGAAATAACGCGCAAACACTCATTCACCGAAATTTGTAACATCCTGACATGCCGTTTCGAGGTACTCAGAAACGGCAGGTGATAGTCTAGGCACGCCCTAATGAATGTCCTATAGACAGCCAGCAATGCGCCTCGCGTAACCGTGGCATGCTTGACAAGAGCCTTAAGAATTGCTAATAAGCACGTAACCTCAACAATGACAGCTTTTATTTGTTTTGCATTTATTGTCACGTCGATCACAACAACAAAATCCACACACGGTTTGGCAAAAAAAAAAAACAAGAAAGGAACATAGTTGAATACCGTAATTTTCATAGGCTAGGACAAGAAAGTTTAATGCACACTTTCTCCTTTCTAAATGGTGCCCAGCAACCCCCCTCCTCCCCTCCAAAGGCTGTGAGGAACCCCCTCCCTACTTTTTTTTTTTTTTTACTCTCTTGCTATTCTCTAAAGAAACCATGGGGAGAGGGGGAAGTCAAGCGACCCCTTCAACCCCCACCCAAAAAAAAGCTATAGCTGAGGGTATACCAATCCTTGGAAATTCTATTTATTCGCTACGTTCTTTCAAACATTTTTTTTAAAGAAACCCTCCATTCCGTAAAGCAAGAAAAATAATCATACGGTACTAATGAAATTGCCATACGTTCTCTATATAGAATATTTATTTGCACCACTGAACGTTCCCAATTTCCGTTACGACCAGAAGCTGAACTGTGGTGGGCTGCCGCCAAGTTTATTATTGAGACTGCACACGCCTACCAAACAACGAAAATACCCATTCATGTGCTAGAGGAGCTGTCCTAATATTTATTTACTTGTTATTTTATTTCTGAAAACTGAAGAGTGTCAGTGAACAGTGATCTTGAAAAACGTTCAAATTAGACGTAGAATTGTAGTTCGCCCGGCTTATTTGTACGAAACAGAAAAAAAAAGCAGAGAAAACAGTTTACCATCTTGGTGAGCGGGAGGAATCGAGGGACATTGTAGTTGGGAAAAAAACAAGCAGATACCCTCGATTCTTGCTGACCCCTTATCGTAGCTGTTGGGCAAGGCAACGACCTCCGAAGCTCTACCTAAGTAGCACCCTACCAAGACCGGATATACTAAATACCAGCCGGTTTTGAAGACTGAACTGAGGTGCTAAAAAAGGAGAGTGATCTTAAAACTGTCCGGAATAACCTTCGAAAGAAACCTGAACCCAACAATAGACTTTACCTAAACTGTACTGAAAAGCTGATAGGGTTTGTTTTATTTCAGGAACAATGCAAGACTAACCCGCACCCAAATCTCCTCACCTAAGCAATTTAGGTTGCTGTGCGTAACATGAAATAGATTTAGTGTTTATGTGTATAGTGTTAACCCTACACAGTACACATACCTATTTGACATAGAATGACGCATTTACCATATGTTAATGCACGGTGGTGAGGTCACGCTAATACATCCCCATGCTAAAAGTGTAGTCGTTATATACGGTTAATGCGAAAACCCACACACGTCACAGTGGGTTAATTTTGATAACCCACACTTTTTTGATAACCCACACTTTTTGATAATCTAACACTTTTTACGAGCGTCTACACAACCCCTGCTCCACCATGTGACATATGACCCGACTTTTTAAAATTACCGTACACAACACAAATGCAACCAGCATAAACAGGCACATTTACAACCTGCGACACATTTCTTTCTAGCCTAACACGAAAAAAAAAACTCGCGTACTATGCTAGACCCCCACCCACGGAGGAATGGCCCAACCCTCTTTCGTTCCGACGGTATACGAAAACTAGGCTACTGACACTTTGAAATGCACCTAAAAACCTACGAGACTCAAGCGAATAGCGCATTTTATGTACTTATCTTATTTAAACTATTAAATTAGAAAAAAAATAGTTTTACCTTAAACACAAACATCGATATTACGCAGCGTCTCTCCCTTTCGGTTGGCCTTCATACATAGGAAACTTCCAACCCCGTTTCTAAACCGGAACTTCCGTTCAGGAATTTACATAAGTCGCATGTAAAAAATCTTAAATTCTTGAAACAAGTCTTAAAACAAGCATTAAAACACACATCCGTGAGGTTTAGCCGATTTACCGGGGATATTCGTTCGTCTGCTCGAAAGGGCTAGTCCAATTTCTCGGGCGTGGAGGGAAATCAGCACTCGCGCTTGCAGCGCTCGTGCGATTTCCCTCCACGCCCTCGATATTGAACTAGCCATTTCTCACAGACGAGCGAATATCGCCGGTAAATCGGCTAAGCCTCACGGATATCTATTACTTAATCCTTTATTTAATTAATCTCCAGGCTGAACCGAACTTATTTGGACAATGCTTGAACTGTGAGATTTATAGTGTTTAATTTTGTGTAGATGTGCAGCAAGCAAGAAGGATTTTCTTTAAAAGTGGAATTTGTTAACTTTAAAGTTATATTCGTCAGGGTTGGTTTTCCTGTGTGGTCAGTTTTGCAACATTACTTCAGACACATGTAAATGTTGCAATGACATTCATTGCTGTTTTGCTACATTCACTCTTACTTATGTAAATGTTGCAAAAGCTATTTGTCTCGAATATATTGAAAAGGAATGTCCTTTTAAGTGAACACCTTGTTTGTGTTAGCCTCCCATTTTATATAATATGTATATATAATGTTTCATATATACTACATGTGTAAGAACACTTAAAGTAAGAAAGTCGGTAATATAGGCCTGTGCTTGGGAATGAATGCTAATCAATTTTTAAGATATGTTCTGTTTAACGAGTCGTGGCGTTTTAAGTTAATAATAATAATATAAGTTCGTTGCAAACGCAACCGGAATGGCAAGGACCTGGTGGTCACCAACTGCCATCCGATGTTAAAACAGAAAATAAAAATTGTAAAGTTTAAAAGTTCAAAACGAAGACGGTTGACCGGCTGTAAAGGAAGGGTTGATTGTATAGGG
Source organism: Lithobius niger (assembly GCA_023313725.1). Classification (NCBI taxonomy): domain Eukaryota; kingdom Metazoa; phylum Arthropoda; class Chilopoda; order Lithobiomorpha; family Lithobiidae; genus Lithobius; species Lithobius niger. The sequence continues at coordinate 14,882 of JAHWFP010009126.1, forward strand.
TTGGGGTCACGAATGCCTTACCACCAAGGTTAGACCTACCAGGGACTCAGTGGTCCCCGATGGCATCGCCAAACGTGAGGGACGAGTGAGGGTAAAAGCCGTACCATTGTCAATGTTTAAAAAAAAATTAAAAATAAATAAAATAAAATAAATGCATTGCAGTTTAAAGCCTGGCCTAAACCAATTGTCAATCATACTCAAGATAAAATAAAAATAAAAAAGTTCATAATAAAAAAGCCATGGTCACCAGGAGAGACACGATCATGAACAAGCAGGCACTATTGGGCATACACCAGTCCAACAATCACCACCCAACTAGCAGGCGACAACATAATTTGGGTCTTTTTAAAAATTTGGCAAAGTTAAACGCGTCAAGATGTTGTCTGAAGCTGTTGATGGAAGCAGCCGCAACGATCCGCTCAGATAAAGCATTCCACACTAGGACCACCCTGACGGGAAAAAAGTACTTCCGGCAATTAAGTCTGGCTGAGGGGAGGAATAATTTGTAACTATGACCCCTAGTGCTGCCCACAAGGCTAAGGTCAAAGAATGGTAAATCTATATCCAGAAAGCCGCGTAGAATTTTAAATGTCAAAATTAGGTCAACCTTAAGTCGGCACAGTTCAAGGGAGTCCAGCCCGAGTCGCCTCAAACGCAGATAATACGGCAGCTGTGCAAGGCCAGGCAGCCGCTTTGTAAAACGACGATGCACCGATTCCAAATGGTCAATGTCTCGCAACAGGTAAGGGGACCAAACCTGTGGAGCATACTCTAAAAGAGGGCGAACATAAATTTTAAAAGCACGGACTTAAGTTTCTACACAGCCAGAATTAAAAATCCGGTTTACAATTCCGAGACGACGATTAGCATTTGCCACTATGTGATTACAATGGGTGGTGAATTTTAAGGAGGAGTCAAACCAAACACCGAGATCCTTAACTGAACAAACACTCGGAAGAGAGGTCTGGTTCAAAACATATGAGTGGTTGCTGTTAGAATGTCCTATATGAAATGATTTGCACTTATCATCCGAAATAGGCAGCTGCCAATCCACAGACCAACGAGTCACAAAAGAGTTAGCAGAGTGCAGCTTTAGGTCATCAGCAAATTTCTCCTGACTTGCACTGACTTGGTTGCAACGCAAGTCATTTAAATACAAAATGAATAGATATGGCCCTAAAACCGACCCTTGTGGAACCCCACTGACAATCTGTACTGGTTCCGAAAACGAGTTTCCAATTTTCATACGTTGGGTACGCCCACGCAAAAAGGCCTCAAGCCAACTTAAGAGTGCTCCATCAAAACCATAAAATCTGAGCTTAAAGAGAAGTTTTCGGTGAACAACAGACTCAAAGGCTTTCTTAAAATCGAAAAGTACTACATCCAATGGCACACCAACGTGTCAGTCCACTGATCTAATGCCCCCAGCAGCTGATGTGTAGTGGAGCGACCACTCACAAAGCCAAATTGATAGTTCCCAATCAGCTTGTGAGTTTCAGAATAAACTGACATATGGTCCCGAATTATAGTTTCCATGATTTTGCTTGGTACCACCGTCAAGGCAATAGGCCGATAGTTGTGTAGATCTGCAGCATCACCCTTCTTGAAAATTGGAACTACATTGGCGGTTGACCAAATTGTAGGCTAACGACCCGAAGAAAAAGACAATTTAAAAATATGGGCCTAGGGGGTACAAATAAAGGATCTGATCTCTTAAAAAAGGTATGCTGAAAAACCATCAGGGTCAACCGAGTGAGACGGTTTTAAAGCCGAAAGTGCATTCAAAACACTACATGGGGTAAACTCCACCATTGTACAGCGTTCCCGAGTTACCATCTGACTGCTTGGCATTGGTGGCTGAGAGTCGTTGTCCACAATTCCGTTATTAGAAAAAATAGTATTAAAGGTCGTTGCTTTACAAAGTGGGTCAGTGATAAAATTGCCATCATCTTTAAGTGGTGGGATAGATCTGGAAGTATTCGTTCTTTCACGATACAGACGATATAGGGAACCAACGCTCCCATCAGAAAGCGCAGATTGTTCTCTTGCTTTACGATCTTCGAATAAAGCCTTGTAGTATTGCAACATGCACTCATTGTAAGCAGAACGATTAAGAAGCGAGCGGTCCCGTTTATACCGCCGCCACAGTGATAACTTCTTCCTTCCAAGTTTAAGAATTTCAATTGGTAAGTTGAGAGATCTTAACTTTCGATTGCGTCTAGTAAAACAACACTGAACCATCTTATTTTTAAGACTAGAACAAAAATTATTCCAGGCGACCTCAACCGAAACGAATGCAGCCAGTGTGTTTGACCAATCCTCCTCCAAAAGTGCTGCCCTCAATGCCGGATAATTGATTTTGGCAGAGCCGTGATTCAGAACAGTGGAATTTGCTGAACCATTCAAGTGGAAATGTACGATGCAATGGTCGCTTAAACCAAGATGAGGGCCGATGTTAACGTCAAAAATGATCCGGTCATCATCTGTTAAAACAATATCCAATATGTTGTCGCTTTGACGAGCCCATCGAGCTGTGTAAAACCATGTTCAGCAATATTATTTTAAAAAGTCTGGTGATGATGGTTGTTGGCTGTCGCCAGTGACCAATCTACGGTACAGGAAGAGCATTAATGGCCGAAATATTTCCTTCATAAACTTTTTTTGCCTATAGTTATTACAAACCATATGAAATTGAAGATTTAATTATTGTCAGTCTTAATTTTCTTTCCTCAACGCAACAAATTGCAGAAAAAAAAGTATAAATTTTGTGTCACTTCATTTTTCAAAAAAATTGGCGGTGGCCGTGTTGCGACACACAGAAATTCTTGCGACGTAGAAATTCTACGGTATACTACGGAAAAATAGGGAAGAAGTGCTTATAGTAGTTACCAGTAACTTGTCTAAACTGTTATTGCCACCGCACAGGCTAACTAGTTGATCTATGGCCTGAAGTAGGGCTTAATTCTACTTGACCAATCACACATTTTGGAAGTTTCAGGAAAAGGATAAAAAAAATGAGAATGTAGCTAGTTGCTGGGGCTCGTTTTGTCAGTTCGTTCTCAATCCCACAGCGGTGTAAAATCACATTTTCCCTAAAATAACTGTTACGGTTTAGGAAAGTTCCGCTAAAGCAACCGTTTGAAATCAACGTAGTTAGATGTACTCAGTGTAAAGGTAAGTAAACGAAAGTATTGGGAATACAGGCTTTGGTCCATAGGCGCCGGAGTCGGGGGGGCCAGTGGGGCCATGGCCCCACCACTTTTTCAGTTTAGTCTGTTTGGCCCCACCACATTTTCCAGTAAAAATCGCTGCATAGTCAGTTTTCATTGCTCTTCTGGCTTATTTTTATTATTTTGTCCAGTGAATGGCCATTAAAAACTAATGAACCAATGCTGTTTGTTTACGTACAGTAACTTCAAGTAGTTTTGGTTAGTTATGCAAGTAGTTTTGGTTAGTTATGCTGCGAGTCGGCGACATGCTTAGAACGAAGTGAAGCGCTTGCGTGTCGTGACGCAGTCTCATACATAGCGCCTAACCATTTACTTACCAAAACCGTGCAGTTATGTAAGCAACTAAGGAATAGAAATGGTGAATACAAGCATGTACCAGGGTGGTTTGAGTACTAGTTATGATGATAAAGAAATAATGAAAAGTTTATTATAGCTTTAACTTTAGATAGCCACGGCTGTAATGACCAGATCAGCCATGACACAGCACCTTCCCGGGAAAAAAATGCCTCGGACCCAGCACCAGTCAGGCCTAAACGGATTTTTTGGGGGTTGATTGTTAAAAAAAAAAAAAAAACACCCTATGTGGTTGTCCAAACTACATTTCCAAACTTCTTTAAAAATATGCGGGGGGGGGGGGGGGGGTGGGGAGATATTTTGGAACATGGCCCCACCACGTTTTTAAGGCTTGAGGCGCCTCTGCTTTGGTCGTGTTAAATAAAAAAAATTAATAACTGTGCATTTACTTGCCGAACCACTCCCATCGGGAAAACCTTCTGTTACACGACTCATGGGGGAGGGTGGGGGGGGGGGTAGAGATCAGAAGAGAGAATTTTTTTATGCGGGGTTGGCGGTTGGAGGGATGGGGAAAATTGGGATGAGTCGATGATACAAAACCTTGTAATTTTTTTTTTTTTTTAGTATTTTGGTAGCGTCAAACAATTTCGGAGAAGAGTGGGAGAGGGCACTAAATTTGTTACGTTAACACACCAAATGAGGTATAAAGCAAACAAAAAACAATAAGCAAACGTCTGATCGGTTATAAAATTCTGGTTATCATCTAATATGCTACCAAACGGGAAAATGGGCACACAAAAATAAAAAGTGGTTTGTTATAATCTGTACATCAGTAAAAAAAGGTTTTTTATGTGTGTGTGTTTGGGGGGGGGGGGGGGCAAACTGGACCAAACACCTTTGTTTTTTTTTTCAGCCAAAAAAAAAGGGGGGAAAAACGAAAAAACTAATGTTAAGCCCTGGAACTCCGCTTAGCTTTAAATTCTGGAAAAAAAATATTCAGCATTAGTGAAAGCACGTGTTGATGGTGTTGAAGATCTGACACATTAAAAAATGTATCGTTTAGCTTCGCACAGCGCACGTATTTATGTAAACAATGCAAACAGGTGAATAGTTATGATGTAATCTATATGTATAACTGAGATCGTAAGATTTGTTTGTTTGTGTGTAGCCAGATTACCGACTTTCCCAATCCTAATTCTGTTGTAGTGGGAATCTCGATAATCTTAAATCTTTTGTTTGTTTGTCTGTACGCAGTGGGAATCTCGATACACTTAATCCTTTGTTTTTGTGTTTCAAACTGAATTGTCTGTATAAGGAATAATTCGAACTAAGATGCACAGTACTGAGACGTCATGTTTTTTTTTTCCAGTCACAGAGTGGGAATCTCGATAATCTTAATTCTTTAGTTTGTTTGTGTGTCTTTCGTTAGAATTGTCTGTATAAGTAGTGATTCGAACTGTGTTTTCAACAAAGATGCACAGTTCTAATGGTGTCATGTTTTTTTCCAGTCCCAATAGTTTCATGCAAACGGGATCTAGGCCCTGGACCTAACTAAATCTAATGAAAGCTTGGGCGACTGCTCACGGGAAATCACAACAATGCTATACAAAACCGACCATATACGGAGGCTGCCCTAGTTACGAATAAACTGGAGCTACGGAGGCCGACGAGTGACCTTGGTCTTTTGTTTCCCCCCCCCCCCC
>JAHWFP010009127.1:0-12293 GCA_023313725.1 Lithobius niger
TGTTTGATTCAATGCAGTGAAATATCGATCAAGAAATATACACTGCATCCATGTTCCGTAAATCATGTTGCGTTTTAACTACAATTATGATCGCAGGATGTGGTCTTGAGTCCCAGTGATTAAGGCAGGCCGTTGGGAACTAAATCGCGTGTTCCCATGAATTAGTTAATTGAAAAGCGTTGAAATTAAAGCATGTTTGCTTTAACAACATTAAAAATTAATTTTGATCGTGACGGAAATCATTCTGAACACGACGGAATATCAACCAGTAGAAGCAAATTTCACATATCTGTTGTCTGCCTTTTCACACGCCACCGTGATTAAACGTTCAGTTGTGTGAGTAAAATACATCAAACTGTAAAAGAAACAAAATTTGCAGTCATATTACCTCAGTGCTTCTATGATATCGATAATTTGTGAATTTTAGCACGTCACTCTTTTCAAATTTAATTTGCTGGAAACGAGTGCTAAAACTAACAAATTACATATTTCATAAAAGCGTGAGTGGCATCTGGCATGTAAATTTTGGTTAGATATTTGGTTTTAATTCCACAAAACGATTCTTACTAGTTCCAACAGTCAAAATTTAACATACAGTGTTCAGTATACTAGCCCCCATCGATGTTTACGATGTCTTCGATGTTCACGGTGCTTTCAATGTTTACGATTTTACGATGTTTTGGATTTTGTATTCTCCTCTATTTGACGTAGAGATGGCCCTCGTCGCACTTCGCCACCCAACCTGTAATTTCGTTTGCTTCGGTTTTAGTATTCGTATAAAATAGGCCTAAACCTCGTTTTTATGCCGCTGATTCACCAAGTTAAACGGACGAGAAACACCTTCGTGTTTCCGTAAAAGTCCGACGAATAACGACAGTGACGTCATTTCCCTAATATGGGCATAACTCGATGCAAGCAAACAGGTTGCTGTAAGTTAGGTATAGTGTAAAGACTGGTTCGTTTGTCGGTGACCAATCAGTGACGAGTAAACCTTCGACTTGTACAGTCACCGAAGCAGAAAGGTCCGGTGTAGCCTTTCAGTGTAAGTCGTGATCTTTCTTGTGTATGTCAGGCATGTTGGACATTTTGTGGAAAGAAAACAAAAATTCTCACCAAAGTATCACGAATTGGAAAACAAAAAGTCGGAACTCGTTTGGTGTTTAAGGGAAGGTTTAACTGAACCAGGGTCAAAACAAGAAAGGAACGTTCTTGTTATTGTTCGTCTTGTTGGGGAAATTTTGCTTTCACCTTGGTATCTTACCAGTGAAGCGATTTTCAACTTTTAAAGCTTAAAACGTAGGTCTTTTGAACGACAAAAAAACAGGGTCTATTGAACGACATTTAACGTGGTGATTTATCTCGAAAACGTTCATCTCAATTAACTCATATCATAATTCTAGTTACTTAATTTACCTTAAATATTCTCCAAGAAATAAAAACAACAGATATTAGTAGTAAAAAAAATCCTCAAGTTTATAGAATACGTATAAAAGCCTTAAAACAAATTAATGGTCCAAGTAAGAGATATCAGAAAGACACGTGTAAGCCATCAGTGTTAACAGAATACGTGTAAAACACGTAATGATCTAAAGAAACAGTTATCAGAAAAAGATATCAAGTCATCAGCGTCGCATAAAGGAAACTTCGGCTTTGTAAGCCTTAAAAAACTTAATGATACAACAAAAAGATACGTAAGCCATCAGCATCGCACTAACACGTGTAAAGGAAACTCCGCTTTTGTAAGCCTTACAAAAATTACCTACAAAGGAACATATAAAGATGAGAGTAGCACCCAAAAGATGATTAAATTTCGCTTCGGCAATCCCTATTTTCATTGCTGCAACCTGGATTTTTTTACCCCGAAAACAGCGAAAAACTGATTTGAAAAACTGATCGTAACGTCAAACTTAAATCTGGCAAAGTTACTGTTTAGACAACTTACCAGAGAGAAACTTGGTTGCAAATAATAATAAAAAAAAACTTAAAAGGACGAAATATTTTGTATCATACTTAGAATCAGCAACACTACATATCCTACAGATTTCCTTCAAGGTTGGGAAACATTCGCGTTTCTGAAGCACGGTGGTGCTGGAGCAAAGCGAGCGATTTCCACGTAAATTTAAACTTTTTCAACGCATTTCTGGCGTGGAAATCTTTTATTTGGCGCACAGATTAGAGAACAACCGATAGTTCTCTAATCTGTGATTTGGCGCTACTGTCGCCTTCGTTGGGGTCTTACTTCCGGAGGAGTATGAATATAAAAATGCAAACAAACAAACATATTTTGCGTTTTGAATTATGCAGACGAAATGCAAGTGTGCTGAGGAATATGATGAAGGAACTGTCAGAAACACGATAATAAATTGGACGGTAAACCAACTGGCTCGAATAGTGCTAAATAAATATAGATGCCAACTTATTTGGTTTGTCTTTTGGATGTAGATGTCAGACTGCCCTGGCGGCCAAAGGCCGAAGACCTACTACTCAGCTGTGTCGGTATGGCTGAGCAGTAGGACTTAGGCCATTGGTTTCAAAGGTCGTGGATAAAATTCCCGCTTAGGCAGTCTGACATTTAAGTCCAAAAGGCAATGTAAATAGGTTTGCATCTGTATTTGTATTTATTTGTGAGAACCCCCCCCCAAAAAAAAAATAGATATTACCCTCTTGTTTCAACGATGATCGGCGAATGAGTTGTTTACGAAGCGTTCGAAACTGCGACAGTAATCAGGAGAGTGCAGCCCGAGGGATTATTGTTGCAACCCAGAAGGTTTTCGTTAAACCTTTGAAACCCTTCTTTTTTTTTTTGTTTTGGCCGTCCCATATTTGTACTCCCACTTACACTCCCACTTTTAAACAATGCATTAACAATAGATAACAATGCCTTAACCTCTAACGCCGTGAAAGACTAGTCATTTTGATCAGGTTCAGGTTAATTTTATTTGAGTTTAAAGGCCCTTGAAGCCATACACTCACCCTATTGCCTTAACCTAACTTACGCTATACATTTCATTCGCTTGTCATTTTGATGAAACACTTTTAAACAATGAAATCCTAAAGTGGGGTTACAAGTAAAAGATCTTACCCTCTTGTTCCAACAATGATTGGGGAACAAGTTGTTGTCGATCCAAAGTATAGTTGTAATTGACGTACTCTATCATTCTTATCTTCGATGCTCGATTCCTTCGGCCATCAAGAAAATAACAAATTTCCCCATCAGTCAATGACGATGATTTGTTTTGTTTCGTATAAAGAAAAATATGCATTTATACTGTGTGGCCGTTTCCTTTTCTCTCTATTTTGGTGGCTGGTTTCCCCACGCCTAACACGTAAGTTTCTTTTTCTTTTTTGGGTATGTTTTTGGTCCCGGTTACTGGATCCATGGTTGAGACACTCTGGTCACGGTGAATTTGTAGAAAACTAAATCTTGATCTTGTTAAACAAGAAACAATAACGTACGTGTATTTAAAAAGGAAAATGTTGAATCTGGGGGCATGGTGAATCTAAGTTTCCGTAAAAAAACAAAAAAAAAAACTATACTTTTTGTGTTTGCCGGTGTTCATACCAGCATAGCTGCAGTCCCGGCAACGCGTCCAAGATGGGATTGAAACAGTTAAAGACCAACTGCATTTCCAGCGTACATGTATTTTAAAAAGGGAAATGTTGAATTTAGTTGGACAAATCAATTTAGTTGTTTAGTTGTTGTTGTAAATTTTAATTTGTGGCCATTTCGTAGTTTTCGTATCGGGACCAATCGGGAATAGAAACCCGTACGTACGTGTATTTGTAAAAGTGTGATGTGGAATTTAGTTTGTTCCTAGAAAGGTATGCTTTTTGTGTTTGCTAAATGTTGAATTTAGTGGAAATATTAATCCTCTGAAAACATTGTATGGCATTGTCTGCGGAATAATGCGTTATCTTTTCAACGAATGGAGCCGTTATGACTTGCACTCCCACTTGTACGCCCACTTGTTCTCCGACTTGTACTTCCGGTTTTAAACAATGCTTTAACAATAGATAAAATGCTTTAACCTCGAACGCCGTGAAAGACGTCATTTCGGAGCTACAATTATAAACAATGAAAACCGATAAAGTCGGGTTACAATTGCAATTAGCTTGCATCGAAATAATCAGTAGGCCTACATCGATTTTGTGGTAATCGATACGCTATGTGAAGCAAGGATTTAGGCCAATAGTGAGCGAAGCGAACAACATGGCTAATCAAAATTAATCATATATCATTTATCATTCGTTAGTAATCGAGGGAAATTAAAAATAAACGCACAAATAAAATACTTGACCCATAAAATGTTACATAAAAGCACGCAAATCACGTCTTTTCAGTTAATAATTGGAATTCATTAATGGACAAAATTCAATCAATACAAAAAAAAAAAAAAATAAATAAAGGCTAAGGCTAACAAACCAAAGAAGTGAAGGAATGGACAGAAAGCAATTATATTTTCAATACTGTGCATTTTGAATTTAATCAACTGAAGGCTTTGAACAGTTCGAATATCAAAACAATACGTTTTTTTTTTTTTGCTTTCTTTGTGCTGAACGGCACACGGATGAACAAAGGAAAACTTTCGTTTCATAATTATTGTTTTCCAGCGGATCGGAAATTTGTACAAATTCTGGCAAAAGGTTCGCTGTGCTAGGAGGAAGCAGTCGACAGAATGGGTATTTGTTTTGGTCTAGTTCGGCGAAGCGAGACGGGAGGGTGACAAACGCGATTAAGATCACAACAGGATTTTTTTTCATTGGCACGAGCAAGCATTCGTGACGCCTTCCTTTCAGAATTCCTTTTTGGCAAGCGCCAATTTTACGACCCTGACGAGCAGTTACGACGGAGGGATTGGGGGGAAACGAACGGCCGATCTATCGACTGTGCTGCCAGCACATTGCGTGGTGATGTCAGACAGTAATAAAAGACCCGGTTGGGTTCAGGGGATGTTTTAGTAGTGTTAGTCCTAGCTAGGGGAGCCTGCGGCGTGGGCCACAAGACAGCTCATCTCTCACTGCCAGTCTTGGTTCAGTTGTCAACAGCATGTGATTGGGAAAATCAGATATATTCGTTGTTCAGTATTCAACCACGCACACGTTCGGGTTCAGCAAACTTCGCTGAATCGTGCAACTCGTGCTTCTCCAGACTGCATCGATCTGATTTTGGGAGTGGTCGTACAAGCAGTGGAGTAAGCGTTATAGCTTTGGGTAAAAATGTGTCGCGTTAAAACCTTCTGCTGCTGTTGCACGACAAGATGTGCCGCTATAACAGGCGCCGTCTGGAATGCGGTAAGTTTTGACGTACTAAAAATAGAAACGGAGCTGCACCACTTTTGTTTATATGTCTTGACATTCAGCGTGGGCAAGCAGACAGTGTGACGTCAGGGGGCCGGGCGTCACCATTGCGTCTTGCCTGTATTGATGGGAAACTGACGGCGTGGTTTTTGTTGTTGTGGGTGCTTTCATTGGGAAAACAAACATATCGATGTTCCGTGTTTCTTGCTGCATCATTGTGGAATATGCGATTTTCCCGAAAAACAGGCATGCCATTGTCAGCGAGTTTGTTGTCAGAGCGTTGCAGCAAAAGCGTGTTTCGGGGGTTGGGGGAAGTGATGATTTATGTTGGATGCGGGGTGTTGGCCGTTAATAGCCGCAGCAACGTTGCAAGCCGACGAGTGGGTGCGACCCCCTTCTGGGACAAGGGGTGACTTTATGGACATTTTGTAGGGGTTAAGATTAAAGGGAAGGAATCCTAAGTTTATTTCTGCGTGGGCGAGGGAGAAAGGCTAGGGAATAACGATATCTTTATTAAAAAGATTAAAGAGTAAAAGCACGAGGGAAAAGAGGGTTGGTTGGCCTCCATGCTTAACCTCAACCCCCACCCCAATAAAAAAAGTTTTTTTTCCTTTTTAACCCGAACACACTAAGGGATATGGAAGTTTTATCTTAGTCGTAACCCTAAAAAATTCCCCTAGGTTAGTTATACGTTCATATTTGTTCGAAATAACTAATCAGAAAGTATATACTGTAAACTTCTACAAATTTCGTTGATTCCGTCATTCTTAGTGAATGGTAATAACAACTACCAGAATATCTATATTGGTCAACAAATATAATACTTTAAAATGTCTAATGCTTTTTTGTTGTTGTTTGGTTTAGAATAAGGCTGTTAGTTTGTTACAGTTTCTCGAGCTTAATGCAAACTTTCTTTACCACAAACAAACAATTATATATATTTTTTACTTATTTATTGTGTCTAATAAAAAAGATGAACTACAAAAATCTGTAAATATGTAGGTAATAAATGAAAAACGATTATAACAAGCAAAGTAAAAATCAAACCACCATTTCAATTAGCAACAACAACAAAAAAACTTAATTAACAAGAAAAAAAATTCATATTTGATAAAATTTCCAAATGTAAAAAAAATATATAGAAGTTCACGATAAACAAAGAAAAAATACATTATCCGATCTTTTAATTTTGTTTGGTCTTAAAAGAGATATCTACAGCCATTGCACACAGCAATGTATGTGTTTTCGCAAAATTGTGCACTTTGAAGCACTTTCCTGTCTACAGGTTGTAGTGCAGGTCTAAATTCAACTAACTCACAGTTAAATAAAAACTTAAAACCTAAAAAATACACTGCAACGTAATATTAAACCCCACGTGGTATAAAAACAAAGTTCAGAACATAACATCAAAGCAAATTCAGCAAACAACAAACTTGACTGCTACGGCACCTAGTGGAAATAAGTAAGTGTCATTACTTTTTTAGTAATGCGCGTTGCATAGCACAGCAAAGGAGCTTCTAATATTGTGTTGGTGTCCGTCTGCCTGTTTGTCTGTCTTCTCGATAACTTATGATATCACTAACGCCTTCAATTCACATTTTCCGCAAACATTCTTAGCCCTACTTGTAGATTAAAAGTTCGAAAATTAGCGATATTGGGGCAAGGATAGTCGGGTATTTTAACTCAAAATTTAACAAATTAATAATTCAGGGTATCCAAAAAATACTACCCTGTTTCCAAATGTCTACAAAAAAATTAAGAATGAAATGGGGTTTCGTCCATCGGGGGAAAAAAATCTCAAAACGTTTTACAGTTGTTACCAGCATCGTACCCGGCTTTGCCCGGGGATTTCTTTGACCCGTGGTTGTTGCCCAGTATTTGCTCGGTGCTGCCTTTCCGTCAATCGTTTCCCTCCGCAAAGCAATGTCGTACAAATAGTGGCTAACATAAGATCGGCCCCCACCAACGGGCATTCCCCGTTCTGGCCCCTCCCCACTCCCATTAGCGTGCGAACATAATTGTCCTTAGTACATGACGTCATTTAAGACATGCCTTTGCGATGAAAGCGCAGAGTAAATTGTTCCAATTTCAACTTCTTTTCGGTGCAACAACGTCCCAGTTTCAACTTCAAGCCAAAGAATTGACACACTCGCACGTTTTCATTGTTCCCCTTCCGGGGGTCGTCGTTGCGGTTGCTTCATTTCTGCTATGAGACTTTGGTTTATAACGTAAGATTGTTGTTTTTACTTAAGGAAGCCGAATCCATACCGGGTTATCTACCCCATTGTAGACGACAGGAAGTTGTGTTAAAAAGTGAATAATAATAGAAAATGAACATTGACCACGTACTCTACTGTTGTTGTAGGTTGCACAAAATATGCGTAGCAGATTTTCAGTTTCGCGTTATGTATTGTTAAACATTTACGCTTTACGGAACCGATAGCTTCCTAAAATTCTTGCACGCTGCTCCATTCTACCGTCACATGGTCCGTTACACTTGGTCCGTTACATCCACTCCCACCAAAAAAATGTTAGAGGTAGCCGACAAAAAACGCTGCATGCTTGCTCATAGAAGCTATCTGCTTTTAAAGAAGCTCCCCGTGCTTGAAATTGGCTTGGCGCGAAATTGAAAATCAGCTGGATGTTCTGTTTACAACGACTGGATGGCACGTGGTAGCGTGTCTTAAGTTTTTTTTAGTAAAATTTTTTTTGAGTTGTTCTTACGATTGCTTTCATTGTTAATTTTTATAGACGTTTGTAAATAGGGCAATTGTTTATGTTTTACTTTGGGGGGGGGGATGAGACTTAATGGCACGTCGACAGCCAGGTCATTAGCACCAACCTCAGTCACAGTGGTAATTTGAGGGAGCATGAACCCAAACTGGGTTATCTGCCCCACGACGATGAGAGGGACAATTTTAGAAAGCCAAGCAGAAATCCCAGGACCTCTGCCTCCCTGCATTGTCAACACAACAATACTTGTAATCATTATTCAATGAAAAGTATTTATTGTAGTGTAAAATGTGATTAAACACACTGTTACCAGTTTTGAATTTGTCAAGCACATTATATATTTAGGTCTAACAATCGACCAATTCCGGAATTTTAAAGTATATACATGTACACTGCAGAACAGTGACCACTTTAGCAAAAGATAGTTAGCAGTACGTTATGAAACTCTCCTTTATCTTTGGCCAGTATGGCGTTATCAGTGACGTGCACAGGAGGGGAGGGGGGGGGGACTGCCCTTACTCTTTTCTAAATTGCCCTTTTTGTAAAAAATGGCGTTTTGTGCCGACGCCATATGGTGTGGTGGTGCCTTAGAACGACCTAAAGGCCTAAAAAGTCTAAAAAAGGAAAAAGGCCTGAAGAACGAAAAAAAAACATGTGAGTGAATTAAAAGACAGTGCAAAAAGATTGCCAGAAAAAACTAAAAATTGCCCCTGCCCTCTCGGGGGTCTGTGCACGTTACTGGGCGTTATGGTCACTGCTCTGTAAAAGCTGTAACGATACCATAACGGAAACATTTCTCGTATAAATTACTTTCTTACTTAGTGATTTCGATTTAGGTTTATTCAGTTATTTAATGCCCCATTCATTTCCAGTGTTTAATGGCATAGATAAATTATTATTCGCACCAAGTCCTGCCTGAGAGCTTAAAATTGACGAGGTGATCAAGACTCTATTACCTATACCAGAACACGGACCAATTTAGTAAATGGGCTCAATTCTTAATTAATGAGTGGCCTGTCTCTGTTATTAATTTTCGTAAATTATGCGTGAGTTTCCCCTAATTAAGCTGCAAACACGTGAATTATTTTACAGGTGGGAATAGAACCTTCTGTCGTTCAGAGTAGCAGCTAAAAACAGACGTGGTTTGGTGACCTCGTGTACCATTTTCTGTAACGCATTATATTTCTTGCTAACTAAGCTGCAATAAGAATTTTGTATTTAGTTTCCTTTTCGACCTTTTTAGTTCTAATTTTTCTACTGCCTTTTTGAAGCTTGATTTACCAATCAAGCTTCTATAGGCTAGCAAGCGAGGTCGGCACGGTATACAATTGCTCCTTATCATCGATCCTCGCATTACCCTATTTGTTCTAGTCTGCGCATGCGTGGTCTTCGGCTGTTGATGTCATTTCCTTGCTCGATTGGGGAGCCCCTCTGACGTCACGTATTTGTGATCTTTGAAACCAACATGGATGTCGTTCTTGATCCGATGAATCGACGCAACTTTGTACTAACAAAGTAGTGAATACTTATTATGAAACTTAAGCGGGACAGCTCCGAACGTAAAAATAGTATTCAAGTGAATACGTACTGCAATCGACAATGTGACTTAAAATGAACTAAGTTTTCTGTATCAAGTCACTGGACGGAACGATCACGTCGGCATCGGCTCTATGCGCGACTGTGCAAAGCCAGCTGCTAGTTTGCGTCGTTGCTGGTTAGTTAGCTTTTCCGGCATGCCCCTGGCAATAATTCTGCCATTGTTTTTAACAATTCCAGTACGAAGTGTCGTTAAAATTTGAAGTAGAAGTAATAACTACCCAACAAAGACCATAGTCATTAGTTACATTTTTTTAACAACAATAAAAATTACTAAACATTGTGATCTGTAGTGATTACCACAGAGGGCCTTGTCACAAAATACGTGCAGACAGAGTTGTTTCTGCTTGTTGTAGTGTGTTTTGACTGTTTTTTTTGTCCCGCCAAGCGAAACTAGGGTGCCTGTAATAGAACTTGCATACCGTTATTTAAACCAAAAAAAAATAAAGCATAAATAAGTCTAAACGAATTACCCTTCCTCACGCCACACCAAAAAATCGTTAACTTTCCCTTTTTTGGGCGGGTTCCAGCCCCCCCCCCGCCCCCTCCTCACTGCTGTACATTGCCCAAGATAGCCTTGGCTTGCAAATTTTCAACAAAATACGTGCTATTACGTATACCATACAAAATCAAGCTTCATAGCTCACAGTTGTGTTATTATTATGACTAGAAGCAGAGCATAGTCTCTTGTTGGGAATCCCGGACAAAACATTGAAATGAGGGCAGCGTGAGGGGAGGGGCCCTTGTTTAGTAATAAAATCTAGACACTCAAACCGCAAAAACATGCAAAAACATGGGCTCCGGTTCGGGTTCTGGTAATCCGAGGAAACAGATATTTTAGTTTAGTTCAAACCAGTTTTAATCGGTCCAAAACCAAATCAATGGGAATATTTAATTATTGTTTTAATTTTATTTATTTATTATGTATCTATATTTTTTTGTTCACCGACAGGCTAACGTGATGTTTTGAGCAAATGCAACTAGAATTGGTTAAAACAAATTAAACGTATTTAAACTTGAGTTTCAACTAATGCAATTTTTGGAGCGAAGCTCCGTTTACGAAACCGCTCCAATGCAAGCTTTGTATCCACATCACGAAATAACCACTGCATCAATTAATACCCTATATTGTACATTGATAGCGTCACACCCAGAGGTGGTTTTAAGAAAGAAAATTTGAAATGGGACATGTTGTTGAAGAATAATTAAGGTAACAAAATGGACAGGCGGTGTGAACTGCTCACCTATGTGTTCACCAGTAGGTGCAATTGAACTAGTTGGTGCCCGCCACTCCCGGTATCACTTTCAAAGGTGTCCCTCATTTTCAGTGCTAAATTAAATTTCATGAACCTATTTTTCCCCTCCCTTCCAACTACACCACTAATTCAGAAATTAGCTGATTAGTTAAGACGACGTACACATAAAGCTACCGCAAAACAAAAGCAAAACCGCAAGGATTCCTGCCCAACTTTTCGGCCGTGCGAAGTCGTGATATCAAACGCCAAGCTCTTTCGCCAAGCTAATCCCACCGAGTAATAGTTCGAAGGTTAAATGAGACATGTGAAATATACGGCTGACGGACAACTCCACCCGTCCGTCAACCAGAGGACTATGAAAATTTTCAACGAATTGGACATGCAACGGAGTCTTTGCATTGTGCCCTCAGGTGCATTTGAGGCATCGGGCGACGGACAAAACAGTGCAGTGTGGCATGGCTTTTAAAGTCATCTTGAAAAGTTCGTAACATCTCCAGGTCATAATACAGTTTGAAAGAATAGATGAATAAGTGTATTGAAATCAATTACAGTTCATTCAAACTGCGTGATCATCGCTTTCAGGATTTTGACATTCATTGCCAGCTAGGCAGTTGAATTTACTCCTTTTTCCGAGGCGGTTACCAGGTTATGATGACCCAATATGACCCAATGTAATGACCCAATAAGATGACCCCATATGACCCAATATGATGACTGAAATGATCCAACTGATCTGGGGAAACACATATGGTCCATGTGGCTCATTTTTCTCGACATTTACGAAACAGGTGGCCATTCTTGCAACACTAGCAGTAACAACCAAATTTTAGGTAAATTTCAACAGAGTGATTTACGAAAGAATTTCGTTTAATTCATAAAAGTGGGTAAGGTAAAGCCATTCAATGAATGAATGGATGAATGAATGAATGAAAAGGGTTTTATTTGCAGCTTTCAAATGAAAAAAAAATGTAACCTGAAAGAAACACCAAAAAATATATAAAATACCATTAGATTGAAATAAGAATATGAAAATTGCATATAACTATATAAAATGCGGAAAATCTTAATTTAAAAGATAATAAAACAAATAATAATAAAATAAAATTAACACACAATAAATCATACAAATAAACCAATACATGAAATAATGAAAAAAAAAGACTGTTGGTACGAAAAGGAAGAATAATATGATTTATGTAAAAAAGTTCTTGCGAAAGAGTGACACACTAGCGATAATTTTAACATTTTTTGAGACGGAATAAATTCTAAATCCATGATATTTGACCCGCTAACGAAAGGTTACTAATTTTAGTCAAGATAGAATTTGCGTGACAATTTAAAGCATCATAACACCTCATGAGTGTTATGTCATGTAACTGAAAAAAACTTGTTCGATGATACTTTTTTTTT
>JAHWFP010009129.1:0-11966 GCA_023313725.1 Lithobius niger
TCGTAGTTATATTTATGAACTTTATAATTCATAGTTGTATGTGTGAAATTCACAGTTGGATGAAGTTCATAGATATAACTAAGAACTTCATCGATGTAAGTGCGAGGTTCACAATTACATGTGGCAAGTATGAAGTTCATAGGTATAACTATAAAGTTCACAGTTGTATGTGTGGATTATGAAGTTCATAGATATAACTATTAGTATTAAAAAACGCTTAAGCGTATAAAATACGGATGTAAGCCTTAAAAAACTTAAAGCCCTAAAGGAACAGATATTAGAAAAAGACATGTAAGCCATCAGCATCGCACTAATACGTGTAAAAGAAGCTCCAGCTTGTGTTTTGGGTCGCTGGAGATTCTTTTACACGTATTAGTGCGACGCTGATGGCTTACATGTCTTTTTCTAATATCTGTTCCTTTAGGGCTTTAAGTTTTTTAAGGCTTACATCCGTATTTTATACGCTTAAGCGTTTTTTAACACTAATATGCTACTTATCCAAGCTTCGTACAGAATCTTCTTGTTCTTACTACTTAGTATATAATTTTGGTATCATTTTTCTAAATTTATTTAACAATATAGTTACGTGTTGTTTAAAATTCCATCTTGAATCTACTTCTACTCCTAAATATTTTGTCTATTTTTAATATTTAATTCTGCACATGTCTTTTTACAGTTTTGTGGATTGATTTTGTTTGTCATTGCCTCGTATTGTTCTTTGTGCGAAAATAGTTTAATTTCATTAGTATTCTGCATTTTGGAACAGTGATGTTTAGTTGTACTGTTTTTTTTTCACTTATGTACAATTCATTCTCAATAAGCCATCCATTCACCATATCGAAATCTCTTTGTAAATTTTCAATCATGCTTTTATAGTTAGAATTTATTGATATTAATACTGTATCGTCGGCAAACATATATATTGTTTTTTTTAAACATAATTGTTTATATTATTTACGTATTCACGTAAGGAATAAAAGGGGTCCCAATACTGAGCCTTGTGGCACTTCAAACTTAACTTCTTATTCATCGCTATAGCCATCATTAATTTTTACCATTACTTTTCTTTTCGTAAGATAGCTCTTCATGATGTTAAATATCTTACCTCTTAGTCCAATATGTTTGCATTCTTTCACTACAATGTTCTGATCAAAAGTATCAAAAGTATCAAAAGCTTTTTGCAGGTCGATGAAAACTGCTCCCACATTTTTTTTTTCGTATAATGCTTTTGTTATTATCTCGTTGACTTCAATTAGTAGATCTGTTGTGCTCTTATTTTTAATATATCTGTATTGAAATTTATTTAATAACTTGTATTTTTCTAAGAACTGATTAATTTTATTAGGGAAGAATTTTTCAATTATTTTATCTATTATTGATAGTAGGGATATTGGTCTACAGTTATTTTTATCTTTTTTATCTCCTTTTTTATAAATTGGTCGTAATACTTGTATCTTTAGTTCATCTGGCCACATTTCCTTTTCAATCATTTTATTCATTAATTTGCATATAAATATTGCTGTTTTGTTTTCAGATTGTTTAAGAACATCTGTATGGAGTCCATCTACACCTGTCGCTGTTGTATTTTTTAATTCCTTTATAATTTGTATTATTTCTTTTGTTGTTGCCTCAGCTATATACATGGTTTTATCACTGGTTTCTGCTGTATTTTGTTTTCTTTTATTGTAGATTTTGTTATAATGATGTCCACTTTTGTAATTTATAAGCTTTGGTTCAAATGTTCATTTTAGTTTTGGTACCTGGTTAAGGAAATTTTCGTTAAAATCATTCCTTAGTTGTTGTATTTCTATACCTTTGAATGCTTCCTTAATATCGGTATCAATACTTTTTTTCTTGTCGTGTTGTTGTTC
Source organism: Lithobius niger (assembly GCA_023313725.1). Classification (NCBI taxonomy): domain Eukaryota; kingdom Metazoa; phylum Arthropoda; class Chilopoda; order Lithobiomorpha; family Lithobiidae; genus Lithobius; species Lithobius niger. Next base: position 1,872 of record JAHWFP010009129.1, read on the forward strand.
ATTTATTTCATCAATTACTTCCCATAGTGTTTTATTTCCACTGTCTGCCTTTTCTAATTTATTTTTAAAATATTTTTGTTTACATTCTTTAACTTTTTTTGTTATCAGATTTTTCAAATGTCGATACTGTTGTAGTTGTTCTTTGTTTATTTCCTTTTCTTGTTGTAACTTTGTCCACAGTTTATTTATTTTTATTTATTATACTGATTAATTCATTTGTTATCCACGCACTTCTTTTTTTATTTCATTATAATAATAATATTTATTTAGCAATTGTAATTATACACATTACATGCATGCACGAAGCCTAACTGGCTTGTTTGTGCACTGAACATAAGACATTTATACATACAATCATGTAACGGTAGTTGTTATATAGAATTTTTTAACAGTATCATATTTCTTGAAGAATACAGTTGTTCAGTATGCTTGATTTAGGAGCCAATTTTTAACAATTTTTTTAATATTTCCTCTAGTTAATTTCGATCGAATTTTGGATGGTAATTGGTTGAGAATGGAGGGTACTAAATATTCAAGGCATCTTCTACCATAGGAATTTCTCCAGGTTGGAACCTGTAACCATGCTGTATTGCTTCTTCCAACTCTTATAGTTCTTTTTTGATAATTGTTATCAAAAAAGTTTGTGATTATTACATTTAATTTGAACAATTTAGCAAAGTTAAGTAGCCTAGCTGAAATTTTTTAAGAATATTTTTGGTCGACATTTTAACTTTTGAGCTAAAGAGTGCTTTCGTTGCTTTATTTAATGTTTTTTTTGTAATTTTTCAATGTAATTTTCGGTGGTTGAACCAAATATAACGCAAGCATAGCGAACCTGTGACAGTAACCACGATTCATAGATCATTTTTTAAATTTCGATTCCAAATGTTTTATTGACTCTGTATAGCATCGGCATAATCCCTCGAATTATTTTCTTTAGATTATCGATATGTGTATAAAATTTCCAGCTTTCATCAATTTCAATTCCTAAATAGCGTAGCGAGGCAACCTGATTGATTTTAGGAGAGCGGTTACAATACGAGTTAAACATGCAATTTTCATTATGTGAACGGATGATACAAGTTTTTTTTTCGGTATGTGAGGTAGCTACATGCATAAAGTTTGTTTTGTCATTATAATGTATAATTCATTGTTGGATAGGTATTGATTTATGACATTAAAATCGTTTTGAAGATTATTCACCATAACTTCTTGTTTGTTACTAACCGATATCAAAAGAATATCATCGGCATATAAAGAGATTTGACAACGATAGTTTTCTTCTAGGATATCGTTTATATAAATAATAAACAATAGAGGGCCTAAAATGGAACCTTGTGGAACACCATATTCAATAACGTTCCAGTCACTTTGTGAGTCTGCAATTTTCACACTGCTTTGTCTATTGTACATATAGTTTGCAAGAATATGCAACAATTTTCCGCGGATACCAATATTGGAAAGTTTATTAAATAAAATTGTTTTGTCGATCGTGTCAAATGCCTTTTTTTAAGTCGATTGCAATGATACCTACGTGTTTACTGTGATTAAGTGCATTAAGAATTTTGTTGTTGATCATACTCAGGCTATCCAAAGTTCCAATTCCCAGTCTAAAACCAAACTGAGATTTATTTAGAAGTTTAAATTTATATAGGAATTTGTAAATACAATTTGCAAAGTATTTTTCAATAATTTTATTAAGCGTTGGAAGTAATGCAATTGGTCGGTAATTACAATATTGATTTTTTTCATTTTTTTTTGTAAATAGGTCTTATAATCTGTTTTTTCAGGTTATCAGGCCAAATTTCCGTTTCAATAATTGCATCAATCAGGATTTTCATAAAGAAAGTAGTTTGTTCCTTGCTATTCAAGAAATATTCGAGTAGGAAACCATCATGTCCACAAGATTTTTTTTAGTTTGAAGTTTAGCATAATTGAGGTTATCTCATCTTGAGTAGGTTTTAACACTTGTATCGAGTTGGCACAATTTTTTTTATTTATGTTGTTTTGCGTGTTCAGGTAAGTAGAGTTATCTGGTTTCCTCTTTTTATGGGATTTGAGAAGAGGTACTTCTTGCTGATAAAAGGTTGAAAAGTTGTCACATGATGTATTTTCTTTATCTTCGTGGAAATTTTTCTTGATTTGGTCGTCTAAATTTCCCTTTTTTAGTTTTTTTTCGCTACAAACTGCATTTATTTTATTCCATAGTTTGGCACTATCCGTTTTATTCTGTTCAAAATAGGTTTTGTAGTAATTTTGTTTAGTTATTTGGATTTGTTTAGTAACATTTTTTTAAGGTTTTTATATTCTTCCAAATCTTTTTTATCCGGCAATTTGGCTTTAAATATTTTATTAATAAGTTTCAATAGATCCTGGTTCATTCATTCGTTCCTATATGCATTATTTATTTTTTTGTTTTTAATGTATGCTTTCGTGATTGTATTTATCTTGTAGAAGTATGTTACAACGTTTTCAATTTCATTATAAATATCATTTGGATTAGTCATTGTTTGTAGGTATTTCCAGTTATAGTTTTTTAAATGTAAAATGATGCCATTATGATTTATCTTTTGGTAGTAAACTTTTTCAGATTCTTGTTTATTTGTAGAGTTGTGCTCATCCCAAATTTGCATAGCCGTGAAGTACTGATCAGCAATTTTGATTTTTATAACGAAGGAATTATAACAAAATTTGTCAATTTTACTATAAATTAGATCAATACATGATTTTACCACTTTATTTTCCTTGACCTCTTCCCTTGTAGGTGAGTTGATATGCCCAGTTAAACCAATTGCAGCCATACAGTTTTCGAATCGCTCATGTCGTATTTTTCACTAGGATCTTGCTGCCCGTGTAGAATATTGAAGTTAAAGTCTCCCAGAAGGAGGAGATTATCTTTTTTGATATTTTTTATATATTCTTTTAGTTTTGTTATAAAGAGTTGTCTACTAGCTGACGGCCTTTTATAAATAGTTAAAATCTCAAAAACCTTGTTATTAAATTCAATGACACTTGATATACCTTCGTTAACATCAATTTTTAACTTGTTACAGGTTGCATTACGAATTGTACTGTCATTAATAAAGAAGAGAATTCCCCCTCCTCTAGTATTTTCTCTGCAGTTCGCAAATTGTGTGTAGCCATGGATTTTGTATAGATGACATTCATCTTCAGAAATATTTACCTCAGTAAGGGCTATTACGTCCCAGTTAATTTTAGCCGTGTAAAATTCAGCAAGCCAACAATCCCAATGACGTCTGCAGCTACGTATATTTGTATGGACGCATTTTAAGTTGTTTGTTGGAGCACTATTCAGAAAGGATTCAAGGTCATCAAAGTTTTCACAGATCTCATTACAGTAACTGTCTGGCATTAATTCGTTGTCGAACTTGAATTTGGTTGCTCTGTTTCCTGTGTTGTTGGCATGGTTATTATATTCAGTTCGTTATTTTCCTTATTTTTCATGTAGTTAACAATCGCTTCAAGATCCTCTTCGTTTTTGATGATTTTTGTTTTCCGGTCCTTTTCATCATGTTTTGCCTGGATTTTGCCATCCTTGAACCAGATAAATTTACATTTTTGTTTGAGTTCTTGTTTTGTTTTCCACAGTAGGCTTTTATAAAATGGGGTCAGGTGCTCATTGATATAGACACGATCTGTGTTGTTATTTCCAAATATGTCACTGTTGTTTAGGTGTTTTTTATTTTTACTGTTCAGCCAAATGTCTCGCTCTGTTCTACTTTTCAACTGTATCAAAATTGACGGGGTTTTATTATTTTTTGCTGGCAGACGATGTGCTTTATCAATCCAATTGTCATTAAAATCTCTTAGTTCGATTGCATCAGCGATTCTGTAGATAGTATCACGCAAATCTTCCTTCTCTTCAGTCTTCACTCCAAATATTTCTAAATTTCGGTTTCTGCTATACTGGTTGCTTTCTTCTTGCGATTGTTTCAGTATTGTAACTGACTTTTTTAGTTCACTCATATCCTGCTGGCTTGGTTCCTCATTATTGTCAGAAACTTTGTAACTTTGCTGGTTTTTCATTTTCTTTCTAGTATTTCAATTCTCGCATTAACTTCTTTGTTTGTTTCTTTCATTTGGTTTAACTCGTTTATTACTTCCTCATACTTCAAGTTAACAAATTCAATACTTTTCAGAATTTCTGCATTTGTTGTGGATATTTTTTTTAACGCATCATCAATCTGGTTGAGTTTAGTGTTTGTTCTTCCATTATTAGCTATAATGTTTTTGTTTTCCCTTTCCAACGTGTTGTATCTGTCATTATGTTCTTCTAGTAGTTTCAGGATTTTGTCATTTGATATCTTGAGATTATCAATTTTTTTTTCGAATCGACCGTATTCTTCGTAGTTGGGAGGAGAGGGAGCGTCGTCATCGGAAGGAATTTCATCTTTATCAGAATGTTTTCTGTTTGAGTTCTTCGTTGTTCTACACCTTCGGCATATCCATGCTTTCTTTTTTTCCCCCCTATTCCAGCGATAGTCGAATCGGAAAGACCGGAGCATTTTTTATCGTAGTGTATTTTTCCACTACATGTTGCACAAGTAAGAAATTCTTCTTCAGCAATTATTATTTTGTTATCGCACTCCCCGCAACGTGCCATAATTTAAATTTTGAAGAGACTGGCTGGTTTTGGCTTCCGTATTTACGATCGTCTGCGTCGGACGAAAAATTCAAGATGACTCATTGTGGCTTCCGTAGAAGAACGGCCGCGTGCGTCCGTGAAAGTTTACAATGACTTATTACGTGAAAATTGAGTCTGTTTATGTTCGTAAAATCACAAATAATTGCGCTAAAAACTCACGGAACGGCTGAAAAGGTTCCCTGATGCTTCATGAATCGCTTGGTGTGGTTAAATCCAGTCGATCGTTGTTGTAGAAGTTTGGATTTGCTTCATTTTCAGTGCCCGCATGAACACGGCCAACAGGCCGCCTAGCCTCTAAACAGCCTCTCTAATAATAATAATAATAATAATAATAATAATGCTTTATTGTACAAGTTGTTGTTGGTACAGGCACGAAGTTCCAAAAGAACTTGTGTGTTCAAGCAAGTAATACATTTAGTTATTTGTACATACATGTTAAATTATAATCATGAGTCATACATTTTTACATAATTCCTATTAAATTTAGTACACTAATTTAGTTATCTTAAATTAGATATGGTAGTTTATTATTGATCTAATATCGATTTTTTAATGTTCTTGTCTACTTCATTATGATTATTCAGGTATGAAAATCTCCAGGACTGCTGACTATCGAAAATTTGCGGAAATTTGTTGTTTTTTTCGAGTGATTGTGAAAATAAGCGTTGATATAAGGTGATTTTTCAATTATTTAGGTACCGTAGGTGTTCTGGTAGTTTATTAAATTGATAAGGTATTTGGTATTTCATTTCATGTCTCCTATACGAATTATTCCACTTTGGTTCTATTAGCCATTTATTGTTTCCTCTTATAGTTCTGTTAGTCTTAACGTTATATACGTTCTAAAAATAATTCTTTTTTATTATACTCCAAGTTAACGTTTGCTGTAATTCAATATTTTTAAACGTTTTATATGTCTTTAAATAATGCTTTAATTGCCTTGTTTGTAACTTTCTCAAGTTGTGTTTCTCGAGTTATTATTATTAATAATAATAATGCATACCAAATTTCGGTCTGTAACTAAAACAAAATATTACTTTTATTTTTCAATTTTACTTTCTAAAAAAAAAACCTTGGAATTTGTGTTAATAAATTTTTATCTGGTTTTGAAGAAACTTGGCACAGGCCTATCCTTAGCTCCAAGTTCAGTGATAAACTTAAACACAGTATTCTTGTTTTTTTTTTTTTTAATTTACATTTCTAGCAATGTAGGGTAGTATAATTATGATTTAGGTCAAGATTTATTTAATTGTGCTTTATCTGCTTTCAGATTTTTGGTAAGTGGAGACAGTTGCCATGCAGTATGATATTTTAAGTAAATTCTTGTTTTAACTTTTACGTGAGCAAAAAAAAAAGTAAATGCACACTTCAAATAAACGCTGTCTGTTGAGGAATAAACCAACAAAAAAACTATTTTGGCTTTAAAACGAAAATGCATCTAGACTTCAGAATAATAGAATTCGTAAGTAAACACTAGAAGCAGCATTAAGAAGCGCTAGGAGGGATTGATGGAGTGACCATGATAATATTGTTGCGTGTTATCTTTAGCTAGCTGTTGACTGGAGCGGATTAAGATGGTTGTATCGTATTCATAGGACAATTTATAATAGACTTGCTGCACATATTATGTCAATGCATGTTAAACTACTTCCAAAAAGGTTGTCGTTTTTCAAGCCTCCTTAAAAAGATATATTTTTTTAATTTAGTAACTTAGTGCATTCTTATCCTTTTAAAATAGGGGGGGGGGTGAGGCTTAATGGCGCGTCGACAACTTTTAAAATGGGGCTTGTGGATAATGCTTATCATATTTTCTTATTAAATGTAGCAATGTTTCTTCATTTACATTGTCCTACAAAAGAGAAATGGGCCGAGGTGACCAGTTCATTTTCTAAGATCTGGCAAATTCCCTTTGTGTTGTGGAGCATCTGATGGGAAGCATGTTTTGATGCAGAACCCTCCTCATTCAGGGTCCATGTTTTATAACTACAAGGTAAATTTTTTATTATCTGTGTATTATGATAAATTAATTTGGGATATAATGTAAAAGGGCATACTTCGCAAGAAAGCCAAGTACTTTTTTTATGGACACATCATAATAATGTAAGGTAGTGTTTTTATCCATAAAAGTTTATCAGATTGTGGCGTGAACTAGTCTTGTCACCAACTTTTACTGGTTTCGAAACTGTAGTTTCACAGAAGGGCAATTATTTTCATTAAAAATAAAAATCAGCCACAAAAAAAGTGAGTTGTAGAAACAAGAAATTGCAGTGATGAATCAACTAAAAGAAAGCGCTTGGTGGAATAACACGACAGCTGAAACTGACAGTAGTTCTAACAGTGTGATTGATAACTGTATCCTACTCAAAACATTTTGATAATGGTAGGCCTATTTTGCTTAAAATAAAAAAATTTACACCAAATTTGTTTGCAGATTTTCGTTTTTCAGACCGCAATAACACAGCTATGGTATCAAAAACCTAGGTTAACGTTTTTATAGCGTCATCTTTTGCAAGATGCATACATTGAATTAAGTGGTTGCATGTTTGTTAATTTTAATGCTACCATCACCTTTTCGGGTATGTTTTGGATGATAAAATGTAGGCCAAAATGCAGGGAGATTCATGAATATTTATTAAGCCATAAATTAGACTTGAGTTGAAAATAGTGACTTTTAAGTTCAAGTAAGTGACCAAAAAAACAGAACAAAACATACCAAAAGTAATATTTCACGAAGCAAACCGTCTGCATTAAAGACTGGCCTTGTGAGGATACACAATACACTACTCTGAGAAAGAAAGAAAAGACAACTGCCCCGACTGGGACTCGAACCCAGGACATCCCATTTACTAGCCGGGCCTAACCACTGCTTTTCAGTTTTTGCTGGAAGTACAGATGTATGACATGATTTAGATTAGGGGTTTGAATAATATCTCTGTAATGTGTGGTGCAGTGGTAACCCGGACCACTGCACTGTGACTGAGGTTGGCGCTAATGACCTAGCTGTCGACGCGCCATTAAGCCTCAATCCCCCCCCTCCCCACTGCCTGTAGCCAGTCCCCACCCCGGTAGCGCAGTAGTTAGAGCGCCCGGCTAGCAAACGGGATGTCCTGGGTTCGAGTCCCAGTCGGGGCAGTTGTCTTTTCTTTCCTTCTGAGACTAGTGTATTGTGTATCCTCACAAGGCCAGTCTTTAATGCAGACTGCTTGCTTCATTTACCCTTTACCTTGTGATTTCTTTATTTATTTAAGTAACTTTTCATTTACTATTTATTACTAATAGATAGTTCTTAAAACTAATTTTGCTGTTTGTCATTATGCGCAAATATTTAGTAAGCGATGATTCTCGTTCATTCATACTTTTTCGAAGCAAGTCAACAGCCGCATATCTTCTATGTTGTTATTCGATAGAACTTTCGTCAGTCTACAAAAAAAAAAGTGCCAAAAAGTGACGAAAAGTAGCCATTTCAGTAAAAAAGTGACCTGATCAATAATGAATGAGAAAGCAAACTCTTCCCCTATAGCACAGAACTTAAATTAAAGATAAATTAAAGCAGCAAATGGTTGTGCATAAGCAGCAAATGGTTGTGCACTGACATGAGAAATTTACCTTGTTTTTGCTGGGGTTAAATGTAATAAAAAAAATGTGTACCTTAAAATGGTTTTGCATTGCTCCTAAAAGTACCTAATCACAGCTTAATGCTCAGTTTCGCATGCTTTGATTCGCCAATAACTTCTCACCCATAACTTTCACTAGTGTTCAGCATAATTTTTATCATTTACCAGAGCTTAAAAAAAAACTAGAGTTTCAGCCATAGTACGTTGATTATAGGCTTGCAGTAAAAGGTTGGTACCGATGCTGACGTACTTATTGCCTAGTAGACATTTTTTTTTGTTTGAAATTCGAAAACGCGCATAATTTTTTTTCATATTGGCCAGTACTATGGATGCAGGCTCACTACATTCACACCCAGCAGTGGCGACCAACTGTAATTGTAGTATGGTAATAAAATAGGCTGCTAAAAGCTTGTGAGTAAAACACTTTTCTACACTACTTAGTTCAAAAACTGCTTGATCTTAGTATTTACAAGTCGACGAGTTTCAAATTTCTACAACATTACTGGTGCCATAAATTAGAACCGTAAAATTATGGTATGTGACACCCACACCTGTGTATTTTTACCGGGTATTGTTTGTAGTATTAGGAACGTTCTCTACTGTTTTGATGGCTGTGGTGGATGCAGAATACAACTTTTTATATGTAGATATTGGGGCGTACGGCTCTTCTAGTGACGGCAGCGTGTTCAAGGTGTCATCATTAGCGAAAGCTCTCGAAGACGACACATTGAACTACCCTCGCCAAGCAAGCTTCCAACAAGCAACACACGTGTTTGTCGGAGACGAAGCTTTCCAACTGAAAACGAGCTTTATGAGACCATGCCCGAATGACCAACTTACGCCAGAACGAAGGATTTTTAAATACCGTCTGAGTCATGCTTGGTGAGTACGCTACTGGCAAGTATTAATATCACGGTTTTGTTCCACCAAAACTTCCACCAATACATTCTTTCCAGGCGATACGTGGAAAATGGCTTTGGGATTTTGTCGGCCCGATGGCCAATTCACTGCAAGCCAGAAAACGTAGATAAAATTGTGCAAGCAACTGTTGTGCTACGCAACTATCTGTGCTCTGTAGAGGGAAAATTTGTTGCCATGTAAAGACTGTATGCTCTCCCTGGGTATCTTGAGTTTGAAGATTCACTGGGAATCATGATTGAGGGCAACTGGCTCAATCGGCTTACGCAAACTCCAGCTCAAGGGCTAGCAGCTACATTACCAACTACAGCCCGAAATGATACAACCGAAGCATTCGATGCACGGGAAGCATTTACCAGATACTTTCATTCCAAGGAAGGAATGGTTCCTGGGCAGTACGACTTGCCTGGTGTCCAAGGATTTCTTGAGCAGAAAATGTAGTAGTTTTGCATATTTTAATGCTACATTACAAAATGACGATTTGGTCAAGAATCTACCGATACCACCATAGCATCTTCGTAACCAATATAATTTACCAAATTATCATTATCGCAATTTATTTAAACTTTCTTCAGATATTTGTTTGCAAAAAAAAAAAAAAAAAGAGTTAGTTGTAACTTATTCAAACATATGCACAAATTTTACAGATATTGGATTTTCAACTGAAGAATATTTTGTTGGGTACAATAAACAATCTTACTTCTGGACAATAGTTGTCATTATTTCAAAAACTTTTTTTGAAGCGGCCATAAATGTAATTTTGCACGCCATAATAGCAACAGGTCTGTAGATTTGGCACCCAGAAATTGCTAAAAATATCGTTATAACTGCCATTACTGTGAAATCCTTAAAATTTGTCAATTTTCTCCATTATCGCACACTTTCACACAGAAGACA
>JAHWFP010009130.1:1013-20024 GCA_023313725.1 Lithobius niger
TACAATTTAAGAAGGTTCATTGTTAAACTACCATGCTCAAACTTAAAGTACACTTCAAGAAGGTTCATTGGCTTCCCACAGTGTGGCACTCTAATTCCTAGTAGGCTCCTCCACACTTGCCCTTCACAATCGTCTGAGCAGTAGATCATGTTGGAAGTGTTGTGTACTTCGCGAACTAGTACTAAGTTTTCTTCGTTTATGATGAATGTTCAGTCGACAGCAATCACCTCATATGATTCTGAGGATTCGTGCACGCATCAGAAAACACCAGGTGACAACCATTTATTGTGTCGTAGATGTAGGAGGTACCACATTCCTGAGGACCTGTGTGCCGTTTGTGCAACCCAGTCCTGTAATTTGATCAAGGCGATTCTGCATTTGTAGGAGAAATCCGATCAATGCGCGGTTTCCTAAGCATGTAGGTTGACTAGCCAAACTTCGTCGGGGGATCGTGACGTGACTGATCGGCGATTTGTTTCACCATCTGTGCAGATTTCTCCAGCTTTGACGCCGATTTTAGTTTCAGCATGGGAGTCCCTTTTTCCATTCCCGATCGTAAGTCATTCACGCCACCAATTCCCCCTTTGTCTCAACGGCGTGACAATTTGGACGTGCCAACGTCAGTAAAGAACTTTATCAGCGTGATGTTGAGCAAATTATTAGATGAGTGTGGGAAATTGTGAAGCAAACAACGGCCGATAAGAAAGCTTTCAAAATGGTGGGCGTCAAGTCGATCGCTGACTCGCACGTCGAGCATAGTGTGTCACACACCGTATCGCCGTCGGTAACGTTAGTGCTTTCCCGCAGACCTAATAATTTTATATGGTTTTTTCTTCACAAGAGGGTGAAATTGGCTGCACAAACAAGTGCAGATTCAGGTTCGGTCGCTCATTCGCCTCGGGGGTGTGTGTGTTCCCTTGAACGACACAACCTCTGTGCGTCCCGAACGGCCAGACTGGAGTGGTGATGCCATTACCTTGGATAGAATTACTCGTGATCAAACGGTGCGCTCTGAAGACGATCCCGTTTGTGATGATATCAGACATGGTTCAGGGTGATTAATTCCTCCGGGCGAACGGCTCTTCCCAACATTGATCGACGCACCGTTCGCTACTTCAATCCGCCCACTTTCGCAAACAAGCTGAAACATCAACTCGCCTTCTTGGCAATTTGACCACTCGCCAACTCGACAATTTGTCAACTCTTAATTTCGGACAAATTGCGAATTTCCCAATACGGATATTCGCCGTCTCGCCATCCTACCGAATTGGCAATTCGCCGGACTAGTCGAAGCACCAATTCGTCATTATGTAAATCCACGGGTAGCAGCTTCCCCCTCACAATGGTCTCTCTCTGTCTCTCGGCACGTATGCATCGTTCTCCTCAGCATCCTTCAGTGAGACTACAGTGCACAGTTAAGCATTGATATTTTCATGCCCCAATTGCATCCTAGCGGATTCACAAACCAACCTACGTCATCGCAGGGTTTTCGATTACGACCACGATTCCCCCCCCCCCCCCCATTCAAAATGCTTCAAGCGGTGGCCAACCGCATTGCCAGTCCTTGGACTTGGACGGTGATCATATTTACGGGGTAGGGATTCTGTTTCTAGAAGCAGTTTGCACAGTCTGCACGTTTTTACCTACCTTCGAGTTTTTTCAACACGGATCAACCAGCCCCAGTTATCAACTCGCACATTTGTGAATGCTACATCAGCATGCCCCACGTCACATTATCTGCCACAATCCAAGGTGGCTTTTTGCCGCGAGTTCGACTTGCAAACATTCACATGACGAGAGGAAGAAGCACTTTTAGTGGGTCGTCCCCTTTCCCCCACACAATCCCAAGTGACATTTGTTCTTCAAGATATCCGGGCCAGGAGCTTATAAGAGGGCATGTTACCACACCTCCCCTTCAGCGGAATACATTCCGGCTTCAGCAGGGATGGCATTGAATTCAACGTTGAAGACTCCTGCCTGGATCCACATCCCGAAGCAGGCAGAGGAAGACGAAAATCTACTTCGTTGGTGCCTTCGCACTTTGTGGCACGCCGACATTGCTTACCTCAGCTTCGACTGCTGCGGTTCAGCTTCGACTGCTGCGGTTAGAGCCTAGTTAGTGGAGCCCTCCCCTTCTTACCCTGACTCGATTTTGGCAGATTGTCACCAGTTGATGAAGAGGGTCTCTTTCTTCAAGGAAGACGCCTTCACTGGGGCTCCCTGCTTCTCCTCGATCAAGTTTTTCGGCGACTCGATGCTTATCTGCTTCTAGCATTCCTGTTGGTGTCGTAGGACGGTTATGTTTGCTACCCATGCACAGCTCGTTATTGTTCATCAACAATCAGCTTTTGAAGCTAGTCTGATTTGCAAGACAAGGTAAAAGTACCGTCGCTGCCTTAACCAAACAGTCCCCGAAGTCAATGGAAGGAGACTGGATCCTTTCGACCAGATTCAGGGGCTTCCCTCACCCCTTTACCATCAGGGTCAGGAAAGTAAAGGGATTGGTGCCAACCGCCACAAAGTGTGATGATCACTCGGGCAGCCAAACCCATCACATCAACATGATCCTTGAACCAGCCACAGGGAGAATGCTCAAACTGCAGGGGCAGAGGAGGTTACAAGAGCAGGGAGTGTGGGGGGTCCCGTCCCCGTTCCAGACTCCAGGACTCTTCTGTTTGCTCCACTTCAGCGGCGGTTGGAGGGCAGGCTTCGTCATTTTGTGTACAATTGGATGACCATCACTACGGGCACCTACGTTCTTTCCGTTATCAAAAATGGTTACCTCCCGCCGTTTCTCTCACTCCCATCGCTTTCGTCAGGTCCACCATCCAATGGTCACCTCCTACCCCGGGGTTATACAGTCCGGCTCGGGTTATCCCGAAAAAAGACGGGTGCACACACCTGATACTCAACCTCCAGAAACTCAACTCCTGGCACATTTCCAGCTGGAGACCCTAACATCTATACGGGAATCCCCTCAGCAAGGGGAGTACATAGCTTCTGTAGACTTCGAAGATGCATTCATCCCTCCGTCTGCCACCTGTTCCGGTTTGGGCCAGTGGGGATAACGTACCACTTGGAGGTGATCCCATTCGGACTAGGCTCAAGTTTGTTTTTAGACCTGTGTTAAACTACACAACAACAGAATTTGGATTCGCATGTATCTTGATGACTGGCTTTTTTGGTATGTGATGGAGGCTAAGCTCTTCGCTCTGTTCTAAAAACTAGGCCTTGGGGAATGTTTCGAAGTCACGGTTCCAACCGGTAGTCGTTCGCGTTTCTGAGGGTGAAATTCGATTTGGACAGATTCCTGATCGGCCCTCTTCGGAAAGAATTCTGAAGCTCACCCCATCGTTGACTGGACTTGGACACAAAACACCAGTATCTGCCCAGTGACCTCAGTTCTATCATCGGTCAACTGGACTCGTGCACCCAACTGGTGCCTCTGGGCTTATCGAGGACCAGGCCCATGCGTTGGTTCCGGAAGGAAGAATGGAACCCGCGGACATCCTGGGAGGACCATGTATCGACCAGCAACCTTCCTTGGACGGTTCTCGAATGGTGGCTGTTGCCATCCAATCCGGCAGTAAGCGTGCCACTGCATCCGTCGATCCCATATCTCCTCTTCACGGATATTTCCTCGTAGGGCTGGGGTGCGCACATGGACAAGCTCACATTTGCTGGTGCCTCGTCAACACGGAGATGGGACTCCACATCAACACGCTAGAACTGAGGGCTATCATCAATGCAGTTCGCTCTTACGGAAATCTTCTACGAGGGAAGACGGTGGCCGTGATGTCAGACAATATGACAGCGATCGTATGACCATAGGGGAGGAGGAACCCGCTCCAAGACACTCACGTTAGAAGTCTCTTTCCTATTCCATCTGTACCAATCCCTCGATCTGACTCTCTTTCCACGCCACATCACGCGATCCTTAAATGTATTGGGAGACGAGTTGTCCCGGACGGACCTGATCCTGACGACGGACTGGAAATTGACCACCAGACTTTAGTAATCCATTTTCAACAAGTGGTGATGACCGTGAGTGGACCTCTTTGCTACTCAACACAATGCACACCTACCGATGTTTTTTCCCCCGTTCCAGGACCCTCCGGCTTACGCAAGACAGCCTCAGCTTATCGTGGTCCCCGTAGCAGAATCTGCGCGACGCGCGACGATACGTTGCGGACAGTTGAAGGCCGCCGTGGACAAAATTTTGGCCAAATTTCTGCCGTTTCGTCAATTTTTGACATTCCAATACACCATTTTTATCGTCTCAACGAGAACTTTCCATTGGTGCAGTAGCCAGATCAATAGGATAAAGCAGTGAAAGGTTATTCAATGAAAACTAATAAACATGTGAATAACCATACGATAAATTTAGCTGCAGACAATTTTTTTTCTGACAATTGCGAGTCGCAGACAGTGGCAGAAAGTTCTGCTTCTGGGATCGTGGTGCAGGATGTTTGTGTACGCCTTTCCCCCATTCGTCCTACTCCAGAAGTTACTCAACAAGACCCGTCTCCCCAACGGGATCTTCCTCCTGATAGCACCGATGTGACCAATGGCTCCATGGTTCATCTGTCTACTCGAACTGTCCCCCTACCTCTGTCCGACGACATGTTAACCCTGCATCACGGACATACCCTCCATACCAACACTGCCGTGCTACATCTTCACGGGTGGAGCCTTCTTGGCCCAAGTAGCGGATCGTCTTTGTCAATGGCACAGTGAATCGACTGTTAAAGTCTACGAGGCGAAGTGGTGGAAAAGATTCTTCTGGTGTTCAACAACAGGGTCGACCCTTGCAAGCCGGAGGTCAAGTCAATGGCCGAGTTCGTCTTCGTCAATGCCACAGTGAACCGACTATCAAAGTCTACGAGGCGAAGTGGCGGAGGTGGTTCTTCTGGTGTTCAACAACAGGATCGACCCTTGCAAGCCGGAGGTCAAGTCAATGGCCGAGTTTCTCGAACACCTGTTCTCTCAGGGATTCTCGCCGATAGCCATAAGGGTTATAACTCGGTAATCAGCTCGGTTTTGAAATGCTTCAGCTCTGACGCCACGGGTCACAGTGCGATCATTTCCAAATTTGTTCATGCCTTCGATAATCAAACACCTAGGTCAAGAGCGAAACGAATACGATCAAGGGTGAAATGAATGAGAGCTAACTGATATTAAAAGACCTAGGTTTCGCCGACTTTTCCCTTCCTAAAATATACCGCTCGTTTTAGCAAACTTCATGTTAAGCCCTTACGAACCGATTCACAAGGCTTCGTTCCACGTGACAGAAGATTCTGTTGCTGGTGACCATAGACACTGCGGCTCGCCATGGTGAATTAGCTGCTTTTTCTCGTGATGAAGGATTTATTCGCTTCACCAAGGACTGGACATCGGTTACTCTCATGTTCTCGGCGAACTATAGGGTGAAAAACCAACGACCTGATGAATTTCCGAAGCCAGTACTCATCAAGGCATTAAAACCGGTGGTGACCCTGAAAGCAGCGAGCGCGTACAGTGCCCCATTCATGCATTGCGGAACTATCTGAAGATGACTCGGGTCCCGGAGTCTGTAACTGCGGTTGAGGACAGAATTAAGTTACATACTCCCCTGTTCCTTTACGTGGAAAAGAAAAACTCTTCAAGTCCCTCTCCTAAGCCACTGCCCCCTGCAAAGATGGCATCCTGGATGTGCTATGTAATGCAGTATGCTTACTACATTGTGCCCAATCATTTAGACCTCTCACCGGAAGTTAGTCCGGCGCATGAGGTAGAGTTTGGGCCGCGTCCTGGGTATTGGCCTTGCGCTTGCCCCTGGACGAACTAGTCATGGCGTATACCTGGCGCCATAAAACGACCTTCATCAATCACTACCCTCGCGACGTTGACGGGTCAGTGGGTGGTGCCAAAATAAGAGAACATGTCATGGCGGGCGGCTCGGTGGGGAAGAAATAGTTCCCTCAGCTACGTCTTTCCTTAAACAAGAATATCTGTTCAAGGTGAGTTCCTTTGTAATGTTAGGATAAAAGGTTCATTTGGACACTTGGCTTGGGGTTCAGCTGGCCTGCCTCCGTTTGGACAAAGTCGGTATAAATCTAAAGGAGATCATTTTAGGATAGAAGTGAATACGTAAATTTTAGAATAAAATTATTATTTACTTTTCCTAAAATACCTTTAGCGTATACTACCACCTACACTGCCATCATTGAACCATGTTGTTCAAGATGATTGTGACAGGTAATTGTGGAGGAGCCTATTAGGAATCAGTAAAGCGCCACTTAAACTAAGTTTGAGCATGGTAGCATTAATATTAACGATATTAAGCATAAATGTAAAGGCGAGTATTTTAGGATAAGTAAATACTAACTTTATTTATAAAGTTTACGTTTTAAAAATACTTGCCACAAAAAAAAACATTACCTTGGATTATGATAGGGAATACATCATGGATAACTGATAGGACAACTTAACGAAAATGTAAATTTTGGCCAAATTTCCTTTTTTTTTTCCTTAAATAAAGTCTTCCCCTAAAGTCCTTCATTTCAGAGGGTTGACCAACCTTGAGAGTGATGGGAAACTGCTGTACGACAGCTCAAATGTTACAAATTGTCCTAGTCCATGTTGTGACCAGAAATGTGCACATTCAGTACTTTGAAGTGAAAAGCCATTTAAAAAATAATCACATTATTTCAGAAAAAAAATGTCTTTATTCGTCATGTTATCTCTGTTACAATGTACAATATATTTTGATCAAAGTTCTAATGGCGAACCATGTACTACAAAACCATGGCATGAAATTGCACACATTACTTGTTTGGTAAAATAACTAAATAAAAAAAAAAACACACCTACTCGAAAAAATTCATCAAGGCTTATGTTTACGAATTGTATTAAGCACAAATTCTACACTTTCTGCTTTATCCAAACTCATAATGGTACACAGCCAAAACCTGTGTGTAAAGATTTGTATTTACAATTTTCTTGTACTTAAAAAAAAAATCTTAAGTAACGCAAAACATTCAATAAATAATCATGTGAGCAAACAACCTGCAAGCCAAGTTTATTCTGTACAAAGGCTTGAATTCATTGTTTTTTTTTTCTAATTTGTTTAATTAACTTCTAAACAAATTCACTTAACTGTACTACATGTAGGCACTGGAAAAAACCTAATCATACATTTAGTGCAAAATTACTATAAAAGATCATGGTTTTTTTTTAATGAACCTATGCAGAGAACTACAATTTCCTCCACTAGGAAGAAGGTTGACATTTTAAAAAGCTGTGCTTAACCTACAAGCACAATTTATAAGGACCAGTTAACTTATGAAGCAGATAGAGCACAAGGAAAATCAATGGAGTGCAGTAAAGGAAATAAAGTAAACCCATCATTGAATGAAGAACTGCGTCACATTAAAAAGGGCAAATTGGAACTCCAACTTTCCAAATGTTAAACTGCTTGAGTAAAATAAAAAAAAAACTATCTGTTGCAACTGTACATGGAAGACTGATTTTGCTTACTCAGTCCAGATGTAGTAAAGTCAGGATGAAACGGCAACACGAGTACAGTAGTGCAAAAATTTTCGATACTGTTGATTAAAGGGCATTGACAATCATTATCACTTGGCTAAGCGCACTTAAAAATTGTTTACTTCTCCAGAAAAGGCTTCCCTGAATAGAATGCTGATACACTATACATTCAGCTGCTTAGGCAGGACAAAAAATTGCTTTCATCTGGGAACCCCCCCCCAAGTTGTACACGCTGACTGAAATTTTAACCTAAACTTAGCAAAAATGTAATAAGGGGAGATACAAACCTTGGGGTTCTACTAACTGGTAAATCTCTGGTCATCGCAGCATCTAAGATAATATCAAGAATAGCAAACTAGCAAGTCTCATACTATCCTGATCAGGTATGACAGGGACTTTTCCAGGGACAGATCAGCTCAGTTTCTTCCAGTCACCACAACTATTTACTATATTCTTGGTCCCTTTGGGCGTTTATACATAAGAATTTTTCTTACAGAAATTTTTCGTATCGCTTATTTTGACGCAACTGTACGTTTACACGTTAGTTGTAAGCTAATTTGGTATTGCTAGAATTAAAAGCATGGCTGAAGGTAAAAAAAGGTTAGACAGTGTATTTTCAATCAGTGCGGCAGGGCTTAAGAAAACTTTTTATTTAATAACCTTACAATTTTTTGCTTTTCGAGTCACGCAAATTTCCCTTTTGTTATGGAAATTGTTCAAATTATATATTTCGTTTTTTTTTTGGGCTCAAAAAATGTCCTCGGCTTACTTCGAACTGGGTAAAACGCACATTTAGGAGCAAAAGCACTGATCGTAAATTTAATGATTAGATGCCCTAGAAAGAACCAATGGTACGCTAGGCCTGGTTGAGTAAAAGAAATCGCATACCACTCGAGTGCTGAGATACAATTTGAGACGCACAGCATCGAGCCATTGTTACACCTTAGCATGAGAACAGTGTGCGATAACCTACTCCACCAATAATTACTACATTTCAGCCCTTTGTTCATTGTTAAGCACGTGTTTGATGATTAATTCTTGATTCCAAAATTCTTTAGTAAACAAGGAAAATAAAAATTTGCCCCATCACGCAACAACGAGGAATTAAAGTAGTTTTTGTAACAATGGGATGAGTAATTTAGAGCCCATGCAGTGGGGCTTGAGAAACAGCTTTATTTATCTTGTTCAAGGCCTAAATTGTGGTTTGTGATAGTCAATCATTATTGACATATAATCAAGCAGCACAATTTATGTAAATTTGCCAAAAATCGGGCTATTGTCTCTTGTTTGCTTCCAGTGTCTACTCTTGTGCTTACTTGTCGACTGGTTTAGGTGTGAAGATAATAGTTATGAAAATAATGGGACAATTTTTAGGTATCAACAAAGAATTCATAACAGGTTTGTGTTAAAGCAATTAAATGCAAAATAAAATGCTACAAAAATATAATTAACTATTAAACAATGTGTGTTCCATAGTTGTCCGAAAGCTTAAATGAAGATGTGTTTGTTTGTTTTTTCAACTAATTTCTTACCACTTTATTTGGTGGAAAATTTAATGGGCATTTTCATATTAACTGACAACTGCAATAGGCCTATGACTGAGGTTTGATATCTCTCTTGCTTCCTTCCATTCCATTTCTTGGATGCACAAAGTTGTTGGCACAATTGCTCACTACACTTAGTGAATATTTTTAAGCAGTAGCAAAGTCATAGAACGCATAAAAATCAAACAATGTGTTTACAAAACAACAAAATATTGACTACTTTCACACACCACTAAACCATAAAAACACAGTAAGAAAAAAAAATTAAAGAAATGTATAGTAACAAAACCAAAGCAATGCAATTGTACGATTGTCCAAACCAACCAGTGGTTGGATCGCACTCGACTAGACAAAATAAACACTTATGAAGTGAAATCCACAAAGAAATATTACATTTGCCTACTACTAAATCATTTGTTAGGTTAGGTCGGTCATATTCATGGATATACCATTATCAACCTTAGTGCTATGGCCCTTATTTTAAAATTGAGCATATACGCCGTCACTGCTATTGTAATACTGTTCCATGGATGGATTTTTATAATATGCAAGGTTTTGTATGTAATGTCGATAGCCATTTAACTTGGAAGATAATGTTGATAGCCACGGTTCGAATTTCATGCCAAGCAGTTTCGAATGATTGTTACTACGCCTTATTCCCACAACGGGATAATACACCAGTTAAAACTCGTCAGTGGTCTTTAAGTTGGCTTTTATCTGCTGTCCTGGTGTGTATGTTGGTTTGTCATACCTTGCACGACTTTCTCGATTAAAAAAAACTATTTAACTTCATTGCTGCCGTAAGTAACCATGTGGGATGGACAAGTCGCGAAAATAACAGGATCAATTAGCTGGAGAGCCACGTTGATTTCTAATTAACTACCAGATCTCTTGCGTAAGCCACACCTCAAGGTTGGAGGACGTAGCCAATGCTATCCCACTATTGCTGCTGTCAAGATTTTTAAATGAGTGAAGGGATGGAGAAGTTTTAGTAATGTCTATTAAGGAAACCATTTAAGAAACAATAAAAGAAGGCACAATTTTTCATACATAGGCTAGCTGTACTAGCATGTTTGTAAAGACACTAACTGTATGATGCAGTACGCTAACGGCATTGTTGTAAAACAACTAAGTCATTTTTCATCCATAGCTGCACTAGCATGTTCTTAAAGACACTAACTGTACGATGCTGTACATTAATGGCATTGTTGTAAAGCAAGGAAATCAAACGTCACAAACACTACAGACAGTTCATTACGAAAACTCCTAAGCTGCCTGAAAACTCCCTTTCAAGGTGTTTACTGCGTTTAGGCATGTACCAATGACATCACAGAATAGTATTAGTACATTTTAATTACACTGTTTGTCCATTGTGATTTTTGAGACTAACCAACATTCACAAAGTTCAGTAAACAAGAAAACACATTAGACGTTAAAGTGGTTACCGGCAGGATTCAGTTTTTTTTTGTGTGTGGCGAATTACCATTATGCTTAAACAAGTAGGCTTTTTCTCTATGGACTACCCATGCATAACACTAGACATTGGTTCTCAAAACGTACGGAGCACAGCTTTTTATAAGCTAAAGCAAACGGATCTACGAAACAAAAGAATCACAACAAGCTTCAAGCAAAACTGAAATCGGTAGTAGCAACACAAGAGTAATCAAATTTTAAATAAATGTCTTACTCCTTTCACGGCAGTTCTTCAGAATTTGTTCGTTCCTTTTTTCCAGTACACGGCAAACCTGAAACACTCTCATACTAAGATGAAGTACCAGCAGACTTAGCAATGTGGTACAGAAACTCCAATTTACGTTACCAAGAATCCAGTAGTAGTCATGTCAAGACAAACGCACAACTAAGTCAGACTTGAATGAATACGAAGGATACAACCAAATCCAATATTTCAGTGCAGTCGTATTACAATAGATATATCACTTTTTGACAGCACGGCATTAGGATACAAAACCCACATTTTTAATGGGACATAATAAGATGAAGAATATCTACTCTCCATCTAAGCAGATAAGAAAATTCTCTATGCACTAACAAGTTCACTGCCCCAACATTCATGAACAGTCAATAGCTTTGTTAACGGCACTGAATAGCTTAGTACTGAACACTTGTAATAAACAGTGGTACTCAACAGAAAGGATAATGAAAATAGTATGTCATTTTGGTGGACCTCCAACTTGCATGCAAACAAATTACAAAAAGTAGTGCAGCTGATAGTTTGGGCATTATATTTTGCACTGCCTATATTTCTTGACACGAATATTCTTTTACAAATTTTTAGTAAAGAAAGAACCTTCAATTTATATCAAATGTCAATGGGTTAAGTTCTCAACTACACACTCAAGAGACAGTGTTCGTAACAAAGTTGATGTTATCACTTTGAATTGACCAAATTACCGTAAAGGACTTTCCTTGGCTACTAGTTTGTTAGCATTCAAATGGATATGCAGAACAAGACCTTGTAGCAGATGGACTATCCCGAAACGTATGTGGAACGTTTTCTTTAAAAAAAATTGCACCACCTATGAACGGGTCTCCTTTGGATTTTTTTTTGTTAATTTTTAAATCCAAATTCAGTAGTTTGACGTAAAAATTGTGCACTTACGTCAGTCGTAAATAAATTTAAAAATCACTATTTCGGAGGTTCGTTAAGAAACACTCTAAACAATCAATTTACAAACACTCATTCCTTAAAACGTAAATTTTTTTTTTTAGTTAGCTACAAATTTTAAGTCACATGTTGGTTAGGATTCTAATTGTTTTAATTGACTTCTTTGTGCGTCAAATTTTACAACAGTTTAAAACTTTAATAGCAGGAACTTACTAAGGGTTAGGATTTCAAACAGTAGATATTTACAGGGTCGTCTTAGCACCTTAGCATAGGAAGCATTTCTACATAAATGCAGGTTCCTATACACAAATTAAACCCTCAACTTCAATGCGAATACTGTGTACGCACACGCGCACACACAAACACACACACAACACCCAAAAATTCGCTGAGCAAATTTGCATAGAAATGTACGGCAGTTCAGAGCTAAACTTTGGCATGTCACACACGGACGCTATTTTGCCTCTCTCTTCATGTTACCATCTCCAAATTCAAAGTACAGTAACTCATATAAGGCAATTCCTTTGTGCACTAGGTAAAAAAAAAATTCGCTTGTACTAGAACTCACTTTAGTATTGGTAATCATCAGAATCTGCGTAGTCAGCGTAATCTGCATAATCTTCATCGCTTGCCTTAGGACGGCAAACATAGCCACCCAGAACTAGATTATCCAAATTTGGAGAAAGTTCGTCTTCCTCATCGTAAGCACTAACAACAAAAAAAAAAAAAAAATTAAATAAATAAAGCTTGTGACTAAAAGCTTGTGTAATTAAATAAATACTGCTTGTGACTTTCCAGGCTCCAGCTTCACCAAAAAAAAATCAAACATTCATACCAAAAACACAATTGTGACAATAACATTTTAAAAAACGAACAATTATTTTTCTATAATATTCAATCTGCAACACTTACAAAAGAAAATGGAAATTTAAAGATAAACTTAGTTATCTTTAAATTTATCCCCCCCGCCCGTCAGAGATGTGAAATAACCAAGTTATTTCATGAGTTATTTTATGAAATAACCTAGCTACATGCTGTTAGAAATTAACTAAAAGCTTCATACAAGCAAGGAAATCAATGTTTCATCCCCTTAAAACGTGGTTATTCTGCACCAAAATTAACTAAAAGCTTCATACATAAAGCAAACTAAATAAAATATTAAACTAATGAACTAAATTTCTGAACAAATAGGCATTGCATTAATGCTACATCGAACCCAGATCACGTACATGAATAATCGCATAAACGCCCAAATTTTCTGTGACAGAATTAGACCAACACCCTCCCTGGACACTGGACAGAAGTAAGATTCGGAATTATAACTTTGTTACGGCCCAGCCCCTTCTTTTATCGAATTAATTTTAACAACCTATGGGCATTTAATAGGCGATTTATGGTACTTTTCCTAAAATATTTACCTTTAAATTATAGCTGAAATTTGTTTATTTATGCTTATTTGCCCAACAATAAAACACAAATTTAGTGAACCCTTAACAGCGAGGTGGGAGACTAGACGACCCATACGTTATGCAACTAAAATAAGGCTTTCTTCAGAAGAGTGACCTGATGCAGGAAACAAATGTGGCTTTGTAAACTAGTTATAAACAACAATTTTACGAAGTATCAGGTGTGACCGTGGGTCAATCTTTTAATTGACCAACCCAAGAATCCAAACTTAAAGTTGCCTTTGACAACCATATTTAAATTAGAGAAGGGTAGCGAAGGCTGCCATTCATATGGTACGCCGCAGTTGCCGTTTCTTCCGGGAAGGTTGTTTTCTGTGTCAGGTGAAACAGCAAAGTTTCGTGACGAGGTTTGCAAGGGTTAAGTGTCAAACTCGACAAAACAGTAGGAAGAACCCACATGGGAAGGGGTTCTAATGGGCTGCACCCCAACTTAAGAGCACCCAGGGTAAGTTTCAGGATAGGAATAGGTGATGAACCCGCGGATATGTTATGCCAAAGGTTTGGACTCACCTGGAAGTAAGTAACCGAGCCGCCTGCAATGGCGCAAGGCCTTATGCAAGCCAGAACGGATGCAATAGCCGACTGCATCTCCTTGAAGGCAAAGCGTGATAGACCAGACTGATAGATTTTCAAAAGAGGCGATCAAAGAGGTGACCGAGGGGTCACAAGGTGTCACGGCAATGTAGGAACATACAACCCCCATGTCCGAATATCGCCAACAGGATGGAGGATTCTATCCGTGTTGACGAATGGCTGACACCATTACAGTACCTCAGTGGCGACCCACCTGTCAATGACAACCATTATCGAGTTAGGTTGTCCCCCAGGACGCAAGGGAAGAACTCCTGCCATCCGACTAGAAACCTGTAGAAGACCAATATTAAACTGGGGTCAACATTTTCCATCCTACACCGTCATTCACCCTGTCCGGACCAGATTAGCATGAAACAGGTAGTACTACAGACTTTATACAGCTCTGCTAATATCAGAAGAGAAATGTCAAGTGGGGTTTTCCCAGATTGGAGTCCAGTAGTCTCCCCAGATGCTAGTTTGACTTTATCATGCCAAATGCTCGTGACCAGGGTGTAAGCATGCGAACCAGCATTACTGCAAAGAAAATAGTGGTTTCAGGTAAGACTACACGCAGTCCCTGTGACTATTCCCCACTGTCAATGATCAAATCCATTCCTGAAGGCCAAGTTTCATGTGAGAAAAGAACGAAACCTGAATTTCAACCCAGAATGAAGTACAAAGGAGAAAAAGAAAAACGAACTCAAGACCAGAATCATGAGAGGTAAAACCGATTTCTGGTTACCTCTGGTCTTGCCAACCCCAAACGGATGGCAAAAATAAGTTCCACGAATCTGAATAAATTCATGTGGGGGGGGGGGGGGGACAATTAACTGCAAACTCGTTTCAGCTGGCAAATTGCCGTGCTCATCACCTTCCAGTGCAGCATGCAGACATTCGCCCCCAGTAAAGAGAGGCGGCGAGCTTGTTTGATGTGAATTACAAGTGCCATTCTGATAATACTCTCAAAATTGTAAGCTACGATCGAACATTAGGCAAGTCCCCTTTTCCTTGGAAACTGTCCACTGGGGGAGTCAAGTCATTGGACGATACCCGTCTACTTGGACAGTCTCCTAAAAGAATCTGGCAAGAAAGGATGCATCTAGACGGGGCATTCTATCCGGATGATTGAGACTAAAAGGTGACTCGTGGGCCACTGTCATTCAATGTTTCTTAAAAGGACAATGGCAGTCGCAAATATTATTTGAACCCATCCAACGGGCCCACCACAGTCAAGGGAAGTGTTCAGAAGGGAAAAACGTTCAAGCATCTCATTATTTCAAACCTAAACCAATGGGACCTTAGTTTGAACTGTGGTCGCCTATATGACGACACGCATCACAGAGTGACAGAACGTCTCGTTAAAAAAGTGGAGTGCTGACATTCTGCAAGAAGCTCCTCACTTAATGGAAGGAAGGATGAATGAACCAAGCAGGAAAACTCCCATTTTTTCACCTTTCATCGAGATGGGACATGGCCCACTCCCTGCAAAAGGCCACGCAACCCGACGGAGAACTCGTAGTCAATTCAAGCATTCGTGCTATGAAATACCACAGATTTTATTGTGTTCTAAGAGTTGAACCTTAAACGTCTAAGAATTAAAATAAAAATAGTTTGCACA
This sequence comes from Lithobius niger, assembly GCA_023313725.1. Lineage (NCBI taxonomy): Eukaryota > Metazoa > Arthropoda > Chilopoda > Lithobiomorpha > Lithobiidae > Lithobius > Lithobius niger. The sequence continues at coordinate 16,368 of JAHWFP010009130.1, forward strand.
ACAGCACAACCAATGAGTCAGACTAACTCAAGGATTCTAACAACAAAATGAACCAACCATTTCATGCGGTAGGGATGGAAGTTAAGCCTGCACACGGCACTAGTCCATTCTCAAAATTACCATGGAAGTCAATAAAGTACGAGCCAACGCCTCCTTGATTAAGTTTTAAAACCACAATCTTCTTCCATCATCGCACAATTTCATACATGATTAAGTAAAAATGAGAACGACCACCCAAGTGCCACCGGGGGGGGGTTTGGTTGTATACATAATGATGTTCCAGAAGAGCAAGAACGTATGAAGTTACGAAAGAGATAGCTTATCGTAAGAAAAGGGGAGACAAGACTAGGGGTAAAAAGGATAGTGGTTCACAGTATCAAGCCTGTCACGTTTTACATGTTTAACATATTTCCCACTTTATACATGCGTTACACGGAAACGTCCGGTGTAAATATTTTACACTGTAAACACGTAAATGTAAACATAAACACGTTTTATACGTAGTGCACGTTTTACACGGAATTGCCCGATGTAAAACGTATGCTTTAAAAGAATTAAATGTTGTAATAATAAGGTTAGCAATTGACCATTCTACAAGAAGTGGGAACGAGGTCCTGAAAGGTTGTGCTAGTGGACGTGGGTACAAACATTCCCCACTTAATCCACCATACCATAAAGTGGTGTTCACGCGCTGTTTACAAGAACGTTCAAAGAAATGGTGTGCAGTAAGAACACAACTAAAAAAAATGAGTGGCATATGAAATCACAAAAAAAGGTTTTGCGGCATAAAAAGTAACCAAGAGGAATTCGAAGTAACCGAAAATGCACGAGTTTATGTACCAAAGAAATTATTTCCATATGAAGAGTTTTATAGTTCGAGGGGCAGAAAACCCTTAAAGGAAGGTAGACCTTAGCCACCATGCTTCAGCGACACGAAAATGGTGAGTGCCACAAGGATCCAGAATTGCAGTAAAGGAGGCCCAAAAAGCTGGACAAGCGAATGCCCATTCAACCAATGTTAGTATCAAATCAACTGCAGTCGCCTAACAAGACTATTAAAGTCCAACATGCACAGGGGTCTAATCAAAACATGTAACAAACATTTACTTACTAAGCCGAATAACCTGACGCCTTAAATCTTAGTGGCAAATTGGAAAATAAGTGACATGTTAAGAGAAACAACATCCAACGCACATCCAATTTAACATATTAACGAGAACGACTGAAATCCGCGTCAGACCAGGCCACTAACAGATTGAGAAGCGGCTCTATTCACCAACCCGAACTGAGATGATACATTACAAAAACCTATTAGCAAACTACTCTCAGTTTCCCAAAAAAAACTTGATCAAAGAATCAACCAGAATGCAGCAGAAAGTACAGCGTTAGGGCAGAAAAACACACTATAGTTATCCGCAAGGACATGAGAGAGGGCTCCGGATACATAACCCTTAGCCCCAGAAGGCACAGCTAACATGGCGATTTGGTGAAAGGATGATTCGGTGATTTGGTTTTCGGCAGCGTGTCGAAATGGTGATTCGGTGATATGTCGAATAAGAGATACGGCAAAATATGCGATTCTGTGAAACGGAGATTAGGCGAGACGGCGATTGGACGGATTGGCAACATGGCGAGTAAGTGAAACGACGATAAGGCATTTCAATAATTTCCAACCGTCTCGAGGGAAACGTCATCCACTCGCCTGGTGGATGACATGCCCCGACCACTGCTACATGGCGACTGATATTGGGAGGATGAGACAAGTAGGGATACGATTTGAAAAATTTGAAAGCACAATAGTCATCAGTCGTGGCATGTGTGGCTCGGGTTTCGCCGTCGAGTAAACTACACCCTATCCTACGGTGTGCCTCAATCGGATTTCTCTATCTGGGTAGGCTAATCTACGTCCGAACACACCGATCGGTCAGGGTGCAAGGAAGTAGCACAGCGTTCTGTTGAATGACCAACGTCCGTGGTGGACTAGCAATCGCCACTAATCCGATTGACACTTCGGCCTGTTGCTTTTCTACGTTAGCAACTTTAATTACAATTTTCTGGCAGCAGTTTCATCAATTGGTTTGACCACATTCGGAAATGTCTTAGTGATAGTGTTCGCCTTTTTTTTTTTAAATTGTAATCGATCTAGAAAAGGATTCATGTTTATGTTTGATTGCAGCGAAAGAAGTAGTACGATAAGATGTTTTGGCAGAAGCTGATGTAGTCTTGAAGAACTCATTGTCCGTGGAGCGGTGTGAAAAAGCGAACAAGTGGCGGGTCGGAAGGCGAAATGTCATGAATAACACGTTTCTGCGTAGGCGAATCCACAGATTGGCAAATCGGCAATTCGACATCTTCTGGTCGCCATCTTGGATTTTTCATGGTCGTTGATCGTCTGCTAAACAATTCCGCGAACTGTGTGGCAAAATTATTTTGAAAAGCAGCAAGTTCACTCAAAAATTTACCATGGGGAAATGCTAATTACGCACTTAAACATTACATTAGTGGGAATTCCCGGGTCTATAGACGAGAACTAGAGGGAATCAGTGGCATGAAAGACTCACGAGAGAAGTCGAGAAGCAGTGTTCGCGCTGAAGCGTTCAGGTGTTAGATCCCTTCCTTTACGAAGTGATTGGAGGGGAGGAATCAGTGCACCGAGGATTAACCATTTCAGGGCCATGAATGTCATATGACGTCCTCAACAAATGCTACGGCTCACCCACCTAAAATGCTTTAAGGTCAGAAATCGTGAAATTACCTAGTTACACCCCCCCATTGGCGGGGGGGGGGGGGAAGGGCTGCAACTAGGTTATTTCACGATTGCTGACCTTTAAGTTTTGGAAGGAACTGTGAGTTAAGCCCTGCTGGTGCTGTTAAAGAAGCACTGTGACTGGCCTGACTTAACATTTGAATTCGAGGAAACAAGGACTAGAAGGACTACGAGCCTCGGAAGCCGTCCTTTGATTGGAATTTCATCCATAAGCGTATAATGAAATTTATCTCTTTTAAAGATACGGGATAAACAAATTTCGCCTCGATTGTCTACAAAAGATAACTATGTCACCAACAGCACAAGTGGGGTTTTCGCTTGGTGTCTTTAAGTGCGCACAGAACTTTCATTTGCTGAGGCGAGAAGTTTCTCGAAAGATTTACTTTGAGATGCCACGGTAACACTGGCAAAAGAGTAATACATCCTACAGGTTCGGATGCTTAAATGTAAGCGATATTTAGCATAGAACTAAAGGGAAGTGTTTTCGGATCGAAGTGGAAATATGTACATATTTTTACTTTCTTAAACAGCAGACCACTAGTACTGGAAGTGGATAGCGCCTAATGTTTTTATCAGTATTGAAATTGGACACTGGAATTGGTATTCTAGCACAGTGGTACATCTTTAAACTAGTTAACTCAATCAGCAAATCGGTTGGTGTATAGACCGAAATAGGCTCTGATGCTGGTTTGAATCCACACAACAAACAAATTTTTATTTCTGATATTTAGAAAGCTCGAGATATTCCCATGATTTGTCAAAAGCTAGAGTGTAGTGAATCAGAGTTTGTTACTCCTCGTCTTATGAAACATTTCTGTAAACGATAAATAGGTTCATGTTGATGTCTGGTACGCTTAGATTTCAAAAGAAAGGATATTCACCGTTCCAAT